>LS499178.1:275382-351869 GCA_900490845.1 Pristionchus japonicus | reverse complement strand
CCTGATTTGTAATATCGAAGTCCATTTTCGACTTCAGCATTGCACAAAGGAATGAATGGGTCCCTGTCCCTTCCCGATCTGTAACTACTCCCTCCGTCTCCCGCGTATAACCCATTGTAAAAGGTTTGAAATGCCCGAGAGATACCAGCTTGAGTGCATTCCCATTTCCCTGCCTCATTCCTAATTTTGTGAATTCTACCCTTCCCTATTGCTATTTTGGAAGCAGCCCTTTTGTAACTTTTCCCGTTAGCAATGGCCTCGTTGACGTAATTAAGATACGTCCGTTCTCTATCTTGTTTGAAGGAGAGACGGATCGATCGATTGAGGAGTAGCCATTGCAAGCGAGATAAGCCAGCCGAATGCATCCTATAGTCCCTTTTGCGCGCTATGAGATCCTTAGTTGCTTGCGAAATGCCCCCACTTATAGGATTTGCTACCGTAGCTATTTTCCCCGCCCCTTTGATTGCCCCGACTAAGCTACCGTAATCCCGATTCGCACCTATGTTACGTAATTGTAAGTCTAAACTGAATTTGAAAAGGGTACTATCTAGGTGCGAATCTCCCCTATTGACGCCTTCCCTCCTCCTAGGAAAACGGCAGGGAAAAGAGATGGAAGCTCTGACAAGTCGGTGATCAGTTGTGAAATCGAATTGATTCACCACTCCGACATTCCCCATCGCCATTCCCCTAGGACAAAGAATGAAATCTATTTCGTTTGCAGTTTGGCCGTTTGGTGAAACCCACGTGTACTTCCGGACCGGCCTTTTTCGAAAGAAGGAGTTGCCAACTCTTAGATTGAGCCGTTCGCAGAAGTCCACAACGAGTTGTCCCTTGATGTTCCTATCCCCGTATCCAAAAGCCCCCACCGAACGTTCCCCCAGTTGACGATGCCCGATTTTCCCATTGAAATCCCCCATTATGACCTTATGCACAAATCGATACCGGTGGCTGCCAGACACAGGTGCGTTGTAAGCTTCCTCTAGCTGGTCGATGAAAGCACTGTACTCCGAATCATCGCGCGAACTGGCTGGCGCGTAAACCTGGAATATACGTAGGAGAGCGTTGTTCGTAACCTCCATATCGAGAAAGCAAACCCTAGGAGTTATGCCACCAAATCTCACAACTTTCCGCTTAACATCCCCACTCACGAGAAACCCCACTCCGGCCATGCGGTTCTGCAGTCGTTGCGTGTGGTAGAGCACCGCTCCGCTCTTGAGTAGATCCAAGGAGGCTTCGTGCGTTCTTCTAACTTCTGACAGCCCGAGTACATGGTACTTGATCTTGAGAAGGGCGTCTTCTAGCTCCACTAGTCTTGAGTCTTGACACAGCGAGAGGCAATTTAGCGTTGCCAACAGTAGACAGGCCATGATTTGGTCTTACTCTGCCACGGTGACCAACCGGCTTGGCAGAGGATTCTAGATCGGAGAGCAAATTGCAAACCGACCGCCAGGTCACCGAGCGGCGCACTCGAATGCTATCATACTATGTAATAATGATTTATTGTCTTCTACTTTCTTCCGTCTCCTTCCGTCTGTTCCTCTATTTTCTCATTGATTTACAACTTCCTCAATGACTGTTTCGTACAACCTCGACGTTTCAAGAAAAAGCTGGTCCAATGCTTTCAAGATCCTCTTTAGATGGCGAGGTTTGATCCGATCAGATTTAAATTTGTATCTATTCTCAAGCTAAAGAGTTTCAGGATCCATTTGGCGATTGGTATGGAAAGAACTCGTAATCTGGTTAATAATTTATTATATTGTTATGTTCTTCTATCGGAGTGAATGGGTTCTTACTCCGGAAGGACAAAGGTAACTTGATTCCATTTAATCTTCTCATGCTGTAGTTGTAGAAACTTCGAGAGACTGGCTCATCACATCGACAAGCGGATCGATTGGATTCCTCTCACTTTCATTCTCGCTTTCTTCGTTGCCATCGTCTTGGACAGATGGAAGAAGATCATCGACAACATGGGATACATTGAAAAGTTGGTTAAAACTGTCCATGCTATTTTGACCAAAGAATGATAGCGAATTCGCAGTGCCGCGCACACGATTGCAATGACTGTTCGTGGGACTGAAGAAAACGACATAACCGCGAAACGGACTCTGGTCCGATATCTCTGTTTGGCACAGGTATTGCATATTATCTACATGCTGTAGATTTAGTTCTGTTCAGGTTCTCGTGTTCCGTGACATTTCGATAAGAGTGCGAAGAAGATTTCCCAATCTCGAATCAATAGTTCAAGCTGGTTGGTATAGGTCGATTCGTACTATCGTTTCGAGAGAACTTTCCAAATATCCGCTTTTCAGGATTTCTTGAAGAAGAGGAGAAAATCATGTTTGAAGATCTGGAAATAGATTCGGACAAGTATTGGCTGCCTATCAGCTGGGCATGCTCACTCACATTTCGACTCAAAGAGAGCAATAATGTTAGGTCTTTCTCGAAATCATTGATAAATAGACGGATTGACAGTTGGCCTCCGAGACTCCTATGATGCATATTCTGACTGAAATCAAGAACTTCCGAAGTAGTCTTGGAACTCTTTGCACTTTCGACTGGGTTCCCGTCCCTGTTGCCTATCCTCAGGTACGAGTAAGCCGAGAGTGGCGCGAAATGGAACTTTCCAGGTTGTCTACTTCGCAGTGTATGTCTATTACCTGCTTGGACTTGTTGGACGCCAATTCATCATTGGAACTGAGGCAGAGAACAGAGATACCGTAAGAATTTTCTTATTTTTAAACGAAGGGACTACTTCAGATTGACATTGCCTTTCCATTCATGACTGTCCTCCAGTTCGTGTTCTACGTTGGTAAGTGGTTCGCATTTCTGAGCAGATAAGACAACTTATTCAGGTTGGATGAAAGTGGCGGAATCTCTACTGAATCCAATGGGAGAAGACGATGATCATTTCGAGTGCAATTCACTCATAGACAAGAACATTGCTGTTAGTTTCCAGCGGTTTACAGAACTGATGCATTCACTGCAGACTGCTCTTGCTATCGTCGACGATACATTCAACCAAGTTCCAACACTCAAAATGGACAGATTCAAGTCCCAGAAGGAGCCACTTTATGCAGAGGGCGCGGCATACAAGGTTCAATCATCCATTAGTGCGCTGGATTTTACCGCTTGTTTCAGTATTCTTACTGCCCACAGTTTACTGGATCTGCCGCACACCTTATGTGAGTTATTTTACTCTAAATTTGATTTTGGGAAGCATGAACTATTCAGAATCATTTCAGACTCGCGGCTGAGGATGAACAAGTCAACATGGTTCCAGTCAAGAGCGAAGCAGATGAGGAGGTTCATTCTTTTTTTTCATTTTCGACTTACTGTATTATTTCCTTTACTTATTTTTTCAGGATGAAAACGCGAACGGTGGAAATACGGCTGGTTACCCAATGTCGGTGAAGAGAAGGAACAGACGAATGAGCGATACCAGGTACGGTTGTTGTGGGGTAACAGGAAGCAATGAAGATGATCTAGTGCCTTCGGGAGACTAAGAAGAGCTTCTCTTGCGCCATTCGCATCAAAGAAGTTCAGTGTTCCTTCGAAGGCTGGAGGTACACATCCAAATTTGATTCCGAAATAGAATCGTATCAACCAAAATAATAATTGAATCTTCGATTTGCTCTCCTTATCTCAATTCAGATCGAGACACGGAACAAGGGAATAATTCACCATTCTCCACTAAATCATCACGAGTTGCGTTCAATGGAACTCCGAATGGTGATCAATTGTAAATTATTCGGATCTCTTATCTCTTCCCTTCTCCAGGGTCTGGAATGCATCACAGTGACCGAGTGGATCACGTTATGAAAGCACCAGCACTTGATGAGATTGCCGAAGATGAAGGTAATTTTTGGTCATTATGAAAAATGAGACCGCCTAAACCTTACAGAAGAGTACTGCTCTCCGCAGCACAAGATATCGGAAGAAGAGAAGGTGTGAGCGAAATGCATGTACAATATGGTAAACGATATCTCTCAGACTGATCCGCAAGCCCCTCAGTCTCTTGATGCTTCCCATCTATCGACAATTGACGAGACGACTGCAATTCCATCATCAACCATCTCATCCAATGACGCTTCACACGACAACAGAGCGTATATCACTGACGAAAACAGTACGACTACGTCAATCATTAGATCAACATCTTTGTCTCGTACGAATGGTAAGATGAAAGCAAACGAATGTCCATAAGATCTCTTTTTAGACGAAGCTGCTGACCGAAGTTCGAAATTCCCCGTTAAGAGACGTTCATCTGATACCTGAGTTGTTATTGGACGATGAGCTGGTTTTCATAATAAATTGATAAAGAATATCCATTATTTGATAAAGAATATCCAAATAGGTCTTGCATAGCGTTGAGTGAGCACAGTCAGAGAGACGAAGCATAATGTACACATCGCACACATTCGAGCCCATTCTGAGTGTCTTTTGGAGTGTGAAGTGTAGCCTCATGCGCCCTACGCGGTCACTCACTATGCAGAGAGGAGTTGACTAACTGAGGAAAGCTCTCCACATTTCACACACTATTTTGTGGCACAAAAGATAAACACCACAAGAATTGAGAGACGAAGGTTACTCACAGCTTGAAATGAGCAGCGGGTACAAAAGGAAGGGAGATCTTGCATGAAGAGTAGTTGAAGCCACTTCGTAAATTCACAATGTCGTCCTACAAAGTGACCTACTTTCCCGGAAGAGGAGGTGCTGAGGTAATTTCCGTTTTATTCTTCCAGAAACTCTCCAATTGTCGCCTAGTATCATCATTCCAGGTCGTCCGTCAGATGCTTCACATAAGCGGAACTCCTTTTGAAGATGAAAGAATCCCACTTGAGCAGTGGCAAGAGTACAGAAAGAGTTAGTTTATCTCCTTAGCCAATGCAAATATTGATTATATTCCAGCCACTCCATTCGGTTTTCTTCCTCTGCTGACAGTAGACGGAAAAGTGCTGCCCCAGAGCGCTGCCATTAATCGCTACGTGGGGACGAAATTCGGTAGGTCATCGCTCTAAAATCAAGAATTGAAATCAAACTTTCAGGTTTCGCCGGCAAGAACAACTTCGAAGCAGCGTGGGTGGACGCAATTGGGGATCAATTCAAGGTACTACCTTCTCTGCCCAAGAGAAGGTTTTTCATGACGACTCATTCTGTTCAGGACTATGTCGCGGAGATCAAGCCCTTCTTGATGGTCGCGTATGGTTTCGGAGAGGGAGACAAGGCGAAGCTACAGAAGGAAGTTGGAGAACCGGCGAGAGACAAGTTCTATAGAATACTCGAGAAGATTCTTGAGGTTAGTGTTCTCTTATTTCATCAATTTGTTTGACCATTTTTCAATATTCGTTCAATTGCAGAAAAACGGGCTGAACGGTCATCTCGTGGGCGAATCTCTCACTTGGGTCGATCTTCTCATCGCTGACCACGTCAACATCGTCAAGAATCACGTTCCCGGATTCCTCGATGCCTTCCCGAATGTCCTCCAACTCGAGAAGAAGACGAGTGAGATCCCCAAAGTGAAGGAATGGATCGAGAAGAGACCACAGACTGCATGCTGATTCGTTGAATATCTCCCTACCGTATCTCTGATAAACCTGCTCATCAATCCCGTGATGTTTTCGTCTTCCCGTGGCCTTATTAGAATCATGCGCCCGCGTCATGACATTCAGATGAGATGAGGATGTGAGAGGAGAGGGAGAGAGAGGGATAATACTATTGATTCGCTTCTCCTCTCTTTCCACGAGTCTACTCCTCTCATTCTCAGTGCGAGGATGGCCTCGGAAATCATCCCAGACATTCTTGATCTGAAGTATCATAAGAACAAAACCACGTTAACCGATGCTAGCTGCATGGTGTCATTGTGAGTTGCTCAGTTTTACCTTTTTTCATTAATTTGTTGTTGGTTGAATCTAAAAAAAAACATGATTTGAAGTGTCTTCATTCCGTACATCACTCACTGCATTGTGTCCATCTCAATCTGTATGTGGAAGGCTCGTTGGAGTACTTACGCAGAGATGTCGATTGAGTGAGTGAAGGGGAGAGAAAGGGCAGGAAGGAAGCTCATTATCTCTTCGTTTCCTCTGTCACTGAGAAGTAGTTGCAAACTCCTCTTCTCAATAGGCACAAGGTGACTACTATCCTCACTGCTATCGGCATTCTCCTCTTCCTCAACAACATTCACCTCCTCTACTTCATCGACTTCGATACTCTATGCGAGTCCACGGAGCACTGCCCGATCAGTATTCCACTGGCGAAAGGAGTCGTCATTGGAGGCACTTGTGCCATCTACTTCCTCATCTTCTTCATCTCTTCTTGCCTCATCGAGACGCAATATTCCCTACTCCATGAGGACACAAAGGAGGGATTCACGCGCAACTTCATTCTCTCGTCTGTGAGTGGCTTGACGTATGAGAAGTATTTTGTACTTTCAAACTCGTGGGCAGGCGTAGTCACGCAAGCCAAACTACAATTCTTTTCATCAGATGGGCCTCTCAATCTTGACGACTGGGACATTCGTAATGAGTGGAGTCTATGAGCGAGCATTCTACGTGGCCATATTCGCGACGGGTTCGACCTATGTAAGGCATCTACTTCTTGCAACATTGGAACTTTTTGCTTACAGCATTACTTCTACAACCGCAGCTTCCTGGCACAGGTCAACGAGGCACCGAAAGATGTGCAGGCTTACATTGGTACGTATTTCACTTGTTTCAATCTATACTCGATGCAGTTCTCAATCGCTGGTGCTTCTTCGTTGTCATCTGTCTCATGCTCGCTCTTTGTGTCTTCAACTTCCAGCATCTTCTCAACGTGGTAAGGATGTTTACTACTTCGAAGCGATAACATCTCTCTGCCCTCTCAGGCTGTCTTGGCAACGGGATCGGCCAGTGTCTTGGCTCTTCGCCCCTACAGAAACATGATGAAGGCGAGAAAGAGCCCTTGAAGAGAGAGAGAGAAAGGTTACTAGTCCATGTAATCAAAAACATTCAAATGTCACCTTTTCGGTTCCTGCGTTCAGCTCCGTCCCTCCCCCCCTCCCCATCGTCCCCCTTCCCCTCCTTCTCCCCAAAACAACCCAAAAAAGAATACTCAACCATATCAGAGATGTAGTATTCCTGATGTTCACACACTATTTTCGCATTTTGTAGCCATAGTCAAAACAAAAAAAGCAAAAAATAAATTAAAAAATGAAAAAAACAAGGAAAAATTCGAACAACAAAAAAAAAACAAAAAAATGTATAAAATAAAAAAATAACCAGAGTTATCTTAGTAATACATTTTTTTTGCTTACCCCATTTCTTCACAAGCACATTTGTAATTTCCCTAAACTAACTATGTTCAATGGTAAGATGCGCACGATGTTGCATTTCATATGAATCTGTTTTAGCTAATTTTACGCTTCGCATTGTATTCAAAATGCTAATTTATACTGCTGATAATGATAATAAATTATAATCGCTGCAGTGGCCATTTGAAATTCGTGTGCAACAAATAATGCATTTCCGTTCTCTGAAACTAACAAGTTCAAGTTCTTAGCTACATTCTTAGCTTAGCGATTTCTGATCTTCGATTACCGGAAACTATACCTGAAATTGCGCATTTACTTCTCACTTCACAAATGAAAGGACTTGTTAATCAGATATTCGTTCTGATCTGCGATGGCCATGCTAACCGTGGAATACTATGATATTTATTCGTCCACCATTGATAGTTGGACGAAAACACACAAATTCCAACAGATTCATCAAGTGTCTGCTGTTTTCGAATGGGAAAGTTGAAACTTTGAGTGTCGCCAAATCAATCACCACAACTCGATAGATAGTACTGTGTTGATGTATCCATTCATGTGGGATATTATGATTTCATTTGCTTTATTTCTCAGTTCGAAGACGATCTTGCGAAGATCAGTGGCACTGAATAAACATTGAAAATGCTCAGACGCCGTGAAATAATTGCTCATTCGATACCTTCTGTAGATATGTTGAGAAAACTTTGATTAGACAACCAGGTGACCATATCATCTATCACATTCATTATTCATGCTCTATGAGCTCATTCAAACTTGTAGTATACCGTACTCCTGAGTGAATATAGATAGCATCGGATAATAAGGTGATCACATGAATGGTTCTAAATGTCAAGCGTATGAGTGAGAATCATAAAGCCATAACTGAGGACGCGTTAGTCGAGGATGGTCGATCTCCCTTCGTATTGGTTCTTCATCAGTGATCCATTCCACAAGTGGTTCTATCGAACTACTGCTACAGGTACGATCATTTTTTTGATTAAATTTGATGATCTTTTTTGACTTAATAATAAATTTCAGTATCAATAATGTCTAATATTCTCCTCATCATCGTCATCCGAACAAACAAGACAATGCAAATGGACAACTATCGCTATCTCCTTCTCTGTTTCGCAATCGGAGACATGATCAGTTCCCTTTCCCATTCATGGATATCCCCGATAGTCCATCTAACTGGTCATGGATTCTTCTTCTTCCCCAAACACGCTAATGATCTGAAGTCCGAGGGCGGTGTGTAACGAAGTGATCTACCATTCATCAATCAACTTACTGTTTAGCTATTCTTGGCAAGATTGCCGTTCTGTTTTATGTGATGACTTACTATGAAACATTCAACGTCCTCGCATTCCACTTCATCTATCGCTACATGGCTATTGTTCAGTATGAATTGCCCTTTTAGCATAGAGGAGACAGTTGTTTTCAGGGGAAAGCTTAAGGATTGGACAAGGAATTGGAGAATGTATCAATGGCTGACTCTCGCTACACTGTTCATGATTGTTCATTCGACGTTGATGGTCTGGGCGATTTCCTACAGTAGCGTCACGAATGAGTACAGTTTGTACGATCAGGGCCAGATATGAGAAGGTCGACCATTGACATTTATAGATCCCTCGATAGCACACCATTCATCAGTCTGTACGGTGTCAACACGAGTGATCCAACTGTTGGATATGTCGTTATCGAGATAAGGGTAAGTGAATGAATAAGCCAAATACGGAATAGCATAACATACCATAAACGAGATGTGAGCAAAACATAACCTTTGCAGAGACTGAACAATGTAACTGGTCTGGAGGAATATGATGGGGCTACTATAGTTAGTTACGTTTCAGGAAATTCAAACTAATTATGAAGCTTTAGATTACATTCTGTGTCATAATGGTTGGATTTGGACTTTCAGGAAGTGTGATGGTGTTTTGTAGTGCGTACATTATTCAAGCACTCAGGTAGAGTGGCGATTCCCCCTTTGATTTCTTCTCTTCACTCTCCATGGTTCTTTCCAGTGGATTAACTGTCTCTACTGCGATGAAAGCTCAGCAACGTCTCTTCTTCAGGGCTCTACTCGTTCAGGTAAATCATCCCAAATATGTCCGAAACTAATCCGAAAGAGAGAGTTAAATTCTACGACTTTCAGACTCTCGTTCCATGTTTATTCTCCTACTCTCCACTCTGTGTTATATGGCTCTGGCCGCTGTTTACAGGTTCGGATGAATTTTGTTCAAAACAACAACAATAGTTCACGATCTCAAGGAATCCCTCTCGGACCGTTGGGCAATCTTCTGATCATGACGAGTGTCATATTCCCTTCGGTTGATGCGATATTGATCATCGTCTTCATTCCTGCCTATCGTCAATCGGTCACGTCTTTCATCATGAAAAGAATCAGTCCGTCAAGCGTGGTTAATGTTGCTCCCAATGCGATTTCGCAAGCGTTCTCATCCGAGAATCAAACGACGGTTTCTGTTTTGTCTTCCACCTCATCTATCACAGCGTTATAAGCTTGTATTCGTTCGTTGTTGATGTATTCTTTTCTATGTCGATGCTTCACACATACAATTGCTCGTGCATTTTACTTTCTCGCAGTTGGGCATCTGTTGCAAGTCTTGGGGCACTGAACAGTCATGAAACTGTAGTAGACGGGATCACTGCAGAGATATGCCGATGCAGGACAGTCAGATACTCCAGTAAGAGGATTCGTCAGATCGACGCACGCTAGAAATATGGATGGATTAGTATGACTGGCAAGCATGTTGACTCCTCTGTTGATCAGTCAGTATCCCCCGCGTGCGTCTATGCACCGGATAAATGGAAGGAAGGTAGAACAGTAAGAAGGAGGAATGGGACAACTCTCACTTGCTGTCGTTCCACTGTTCGTTCCAGTATTGGATCCAGTATTCGTGTTGGTTGAGCATCTTCCACAAGTCTTCGGACACTGCTTCGTCATTGTATCGTAGAAGACGGGATTGTTGCAGAGGGTGATTTGGGCTGGGCAGTCGGAGACTCCAGTTGATGCATTGATCAGATCAACACAGGCTAAAAGAGTAGTATATCACACAAAGTCGAAAGTGAGACCTTACTCTGTGAGAACGCAACTCCGATGAGTGCGAAAAAAATGAAGAGTAGGTTGAAGTTCATTTCCACGTTTGCTACTGCTATTCTTCGATCGACGCTTCCTCGTTTTATTGTGGGCGAACAGTTGTTACAGCTGCGCTTAACGTTTTGGCACTCACACTTCTGAACGTTCCGCTAATGCCTAACTGTCAAAATTTCTAGAATGTTCGAGAAGTGGCTTACGTTTGGTTTGTGCAGGTGTTTCGTCAGAAACTTGAACGATGAGCTTGCGCTTCATTCAATAGCTTCGCCACTGAGGGCATCGAAATTTACTATGTTTTCTCGATACGAAACATATGATTGCCGTTGTATTGCCTCAGTCTCCATATTCCAGATCTCGATGTTGACTATTGAAGTGGATGCTGATAAAGTCATTGTCAATTTCACCTGCATGAGAAGAAATACATACATTCAGATTAGATGGTGGAATACTTCGTGCCCTGTTCAGTCCAGACTTTTCTCAATTATTTCGTTCCTACTCTTTTCACCGTTTCCACTTTGATTTGCGGTCTTTCTTTTTACTGTCTCTTCATGGTACGAAATCCACAGCAGAATACAATGCGGAAGTACCTAATCTACGTACAGGTGATTAGAAATACACTAATCTCGTACTGTTTTGTCTTTAGGTTTGTGTGTTCCTTAGTGAATTTCACATGGACATTCTGTTCGATGGATTCCCTCTCTTTCCTGTTCTGGCAGGCTATTGCACAGGCATCTTATGTATTTGGAAATTACCAGTTATGACAAATCTGGTGGGAATATCTTTCTTTTTGAATTCATCATACACTTTCAGGGATTGGTCTTACTACTACTCGGCAACGTAGGAGTGGCTATCGTGATGTGTCTTGTTTACAGACACCAAACAATCATGCTGAACGGGCACTTTCTCAAATTTAAGCCCGTGAATAATTAATAAGCAAATATCATGCAACATGGATCTTTCAGCGAGTGATTGTGGCAGTTCACTGCGTCTTAGTGATTTCTCTATCAATTCCTGGAATATCGTTCTTCTTTGTCCCTCTCGATATCGAAAGATCGGAGTACCTCATTGACACAGTGCATTACAGTTAATAGTAAAATTCACAACAAATATTTCATTTTGAGTCTCCATTTAACCTTTCGTGGATAAGGGATCGAGGAAGTTCTCACGTAATGTATGACAGATTTGTGATCCTTGATCCTGTTATTTATTTTATTCTCGCGGTATGTTTCGATGCATAACAGGCTCAAATTTTCAAATATTTAGATTCTTGTTGTGTTCCTCTCCATCACCACTTTAATGGTTGCTCACATCATTTACGTGTTGCGGTCTGAGGTTGAGAACATGAGATTGGAAAGTATCTACTCACACAATTTAGACTAGCGTAAGCTCAATGACGTCGTCTCGAACCATCAAATCTGTTATGAATCTATCCATACAGGTGATCGAAATTCTCAAAAGAAATAAGAAAGTAACAAGAAGAAGAAAGAATTCAGCTGCTGGTTCCGTATTTATTCATCATAATTCCTTGTTTTGTGCTCGCTTTCGCCCTACTATCTGATAGAATCGTCAGCTTCGGTCAGTTTCCAGAAAGTATCTGGGAAAACCAACATATCTGCTTAGAAGTATGTTTCACATTCTACTATGTGTTGCACTTCCACCCACTAGTTCACAGCACGATGGTAATCGGGCTAACTCCGGTATATCGAACATTTGTAACCGAAAAGGTCCGCATTGCTTTGAGGCCACGAGTGAGTCTTTTTTTTCCTTTGTGAATTCGTATAGTCAGTGAGTGCATTCAAAAATGCCATCATTTCTGTTGTCTGTACATGATAATTATGCAGGGAAGTGGTCAAACGACCCCGGTGTCGCTCGTTGCAAAGTATGCAGATCATGTTCGAGTTCGATAGATTTGAGCACCCGAGATTGTATAGTGCTATTGAATCAGGCAAATCATTTCTATCGGTCGAAAAGAGAACATTTCGCGGATAAAACCCTCACATATCGAAGATATGATGTATTTCAATTATAAAAATGGAAGCTAAACATGAAATTCATTCGTTTTCTGTGAATTTTAATTTCAATTAACGTCATTCGCTGACTTTAGTGCAGCACCTGTTGCAATGGAGAGTTGCACATTTGATAGTACCAACAAAATATTCATGCTGGAATACTACGTTATCCCTGATGTATTCACTGCTTCCTTGATTTTCACGTGTCAATTATGCTCGAAATTTCCTGACGATACTGCTCACTTTCATCCACTTTCTACTCAAAGCCCTTCGAATACTCAGTGCTTTCGACGCATATAGTAGATAGTTTTATGCGTGACATACCGGGGAAAGATAACATATCAAATGGAATAGTTCGGGGGCAGTTTAATATGTACCACTAAGGAGATGAGGTAATTAGAATTACTAATCAGCAAAGGAAGCATAATTACGTGATTTGTCCAGCCATTTCGGGAAAGAATTGGGCGACGACATCTCTGTTGAATACTGGAGTCGAGATCCCAGTCGTGTTGTCTGCCCAATCGGAAGTCAGAGGCCGATTCATCGAGGAGTCTTCCGCCATTCCTGCATTCATTCCATTGTTAATCATGGGATTATTTGCAAATTCGCAAACGATGCGTACTAGCCACTATAAAATCCCTAAAAGGCTCACCAGCAGGCCTGAGAATCTCCTCGATGCTCCTTGTCAGCTGAAGAGGAAGCTTCGAGCTGAAGGTGAGTGTGTTGGGACGAGGGATCGGAGGCATGAGGGAGGTGGTAGATGAGGAAGAGAAGGAGGAGTAGGAAGTGGATGGAGGCATCGCGAAGAAGGGGGAGGCTGGACCGAAGGACTGAAAATGTGGATTGGTCTCTGATGTTTCCCGGGGCAATCTTGCTCACATACATTATACATTACAGAAACTGAATGGAGAGGAAGAGGGACACTCACCGAGTACGCTCCACCCGCATTGCTCATCGGTCGAATGGCTCCCGCATAGGGAGGAGTCATGAGAGACGTCGACGATGAAGACGGAGACAACTGCAATGCAATTCATTAATTGATGCACAAGTATTTCTTTCGAGTGCATCACATGTGACGCCGTTCGCGTAAGAATCGAGCAGATTGGGAGCGGCCCGGCACAGTCAAAATGGGTCAATTCCCCATAATGGTGTATTTTGGGGTTCTTGAGGGTGCTGATGAAGATGCGCCAGCTCATTTTCCATTTTGACCTTCCGTTGGCTCCAGACGCCGTCACGTCGAAATCGGTGTTTATGCTTGTTCTTCGTTGAAGAAAGAGCTAAAAATACGGGAGTATGGCCCATAGGGTAGAATTTGACGCTGATCACGCCTGTCTAATTCATTTTTCATAATTTTGAAAAATAAAATTTAGAAAATCGATATTTTGACGTTTTCAAAATCGGGCTGAGTGACCGACATAGATCGACGCGCCGTGATGAGAGGAATTCAAATCTATGTTTATCATCCATATCGGACTCTTGGTTTTTGAATGAGACAGCAAAAACGACGCAAAATCGAGAGAGAACGGCATCTCTCTCCTTTGATCTACCACCTTCCCTCGAGCAGAGGTCAGAGAGCGGCTAGAGAGCGTAGGGAGAAGAGAGAGTGCAGACAGGCGGAGTAAACAAGTCAGGGGAAGGTGGTAGATCAAAGGAGAGGGACGCTTTTCTCCCTCGATTTTGCGTCAGTTTTCGCTGTCTCATTCAAAAACCAAGAGTCCGATATGGATGATAAACATAGATTTGAATTCCTCTCGTCACGGCGCGTCGATCTATGTCGGTCACTCAGCACGATTTTGAAAACGTCAAAATATCGATTTTCTAAATTTTATTCTTCAAAATCATGAAAAATGAATTAGACAGGTGTGATCAGCGTCAAATTCTACCCTATGGGCCATACTCCCGTATTTTTAGCTCTTTCTTCAACGAAGAACAAGCATAAACACCGATTTCGACGTGACGGCGTCTGGAGCCAACGGAAGGTCAAAATGGAAAATGAGCTGGCGCATCTTCATCAGCACCCTCAAGAACCCCAAAATACACCGTTATGGGGAATTGACCCATTTTGACTGTGCCGGCCATTGCTCGATTCTTACGCAAACGGCGTCATGTATAATTTCTTCGATACATTGCTCGGGTTCAAATGCCATGCGGAAACAAAGACGTGCCAATCATTCACACATACTGCATAGCTGAACTCGTTCAACGTCCAGTCGAACTGATCTCCAACCTGCGAGAAGGCCGAAGTTCGTGCTGGAGAAGGAGGAAACGGAGCCAGTCCATCGGCAGGGCCGCTGATCAGAATGGACGGCATCGTGGATGGAGAAGTGGGAGAGGCGGAGAAAGAGGCAGTGAGTGGTTGATGGATGTTCTGTAATTATGATTGATTTCTCACTGCAAATGGTTCTTTTCCGAGTAGTTACATACTCTATTCTTAATGGGGTAAGCTCAAGTCGACAAGCACCCACTGTTTCTAGCTTACAAGTGATGTCACTTGCGTTACGCGAATGTTGGCATTGAGTACACTAGGTACTCATGGTGTTTCCTGATTCTTAGAAAGCGCGTGAGGTTCTCAATTTCCTTCCCACCTTCGACAAACAAAGGCTCAATAGACAATCTAACTGACCTCGTTGTGAGTCATTCCCGTCTGGCCGTCCATTACTGCGTCCAATACGAGATCGTTCGATTCGGGAGAGAAGATGTCAGTGAGAATCTTGACGAACGGAGGAGGAACAGAGGGAAGGGGACGAGGGAAAGTAGTCGAGAGATGGGCGTAGATGTCTCCCGCTACATGCTGAAATGTCAGTGATGACCGGTTAACATTTGGTAACCATAATATCAGAAGATCTCGAACGCAATTATGGGTAACATGATCAGCCAAATGTTGATGATTGATGCCACAAGTGCGCATGAACAGTGAACAAACCTTAAGAGGCGGAAGCAGTGCCAGTAACTGTCCAAAGATTGCGGAAGGAGAAATGGTGGTCTTCGGTCGACTCCTCTTGATTGACTTGACAAGAACATCGAAGAGAGTCGATCGAATCTCCCTTAGTCGAGTGACAGCGGCTGTACAGAGTCCGGGACAATCTGAAGAGGGATATTTGATGAGAGAGCAAGATGATCAATCAATAGCGCGTGCAGGTTGAGTCAACGACGCATACATTAGCCAGCGCATTGCGTTCCTAGCGGTTCGTATAGTGAATAGCCTTCTCGATTATGCAAGCGCGTGATCGTTAGGTCAATTCTTCCCTCAACTGCTTGATATTTTGTCAGAAAGTACATCTCAGTTCTCGGCCGATACTAAATCTGCGTTCATCCGCTTTCACTGCACTTCCCACTCTACCCAATCCCCTTGTCATGTAGTTGACAAATCGCGCTTTGATCGGAATGATCACCTCTAGTTTAGGTTCTCATCTAATGAATGAATAAACAAACCGGGATTGAGGGCGACTAGTGCTCGCAGCATCACGTAATCCGTGTCAGAGAGGCCGGCGTATCGAAGGGGAGAGACGAGTTCGGCCGAGAGACGACGCACCAGATCCTTCACTGGACAGTGCAGTCTGCAACAGGGCTTCTGTTCTCCGTGCGAATCGCTAAAGCACGAATTTCATTATCGTCACTTCTTCTAGTTAAACTTCATCTTGTTTAAAAATGGGCTGTAGTTCCATTGGAATCGCCTCATCCTAGTGTTTTTTTTTGTATTTCCGAGATTCCAATCCATGAATCGAGCCCTACTCACTTCACATTCTCGACCATCGCTCTGACTGTATTGAGATCGTTGAGTGATGGCTGTGCAGAGACGTGAGCCATCAGAGTGAGAAGAGTGAGAGGAGCGAAGGATGATTGGATTAGACAGGCCTGAAAACTGACACTGTGCTAACTTTGTTTCAATAGTCTCGTAACTTTTGCCATTCAACGGGAACCCGTTTTCAATTGCTCGCTCAGACAGCAATGAAACTCGCACACTTCTGTACACGAGTATTCAAAGTCAATTTGGCTGACACACCCAGTCTCATTGAGGCTAACTTGAAAGGAGAAAACAACTCTGAACATTTCGAAACCCTCACTTTATCTTCAGCCGTAATGCTCATCTTCATCTTTCCCGTCTCGAACATTCTCACTAATCCATCGATCCAATCAACGACCGCGACAATTCTTCCAATGGAAGTGAACGAAGTATCCGAAGAAGTGGACGCTACTTGACCCTGGAATAAAAACATCCCATTTCCTCAATTGACCCAATGAGCCAAACCGCAGCAGCTCAATAACGTTCAAGATCTATTCAGTTCGCCAAACTGGAAGGTAGTCGCGTACCGAGTAATTGTTTGCTAGAGCGAGTGTTCGATCAGCGATCAGACTCTTCAGCGAGAAATTGGCGACGGCATCGAATGAGTGACCCTCCGCGTAGGTCACTTTCTTAGAGAGAGTCATCAGGTCGAGAAGCACCGTCCTGAGAAGAGTTGATGATGATGTATACTTTGCAGGTTCATCTCTCGTTCATGGTGAGGGAAATTTTCTCCAATTTCCAAAGCGAAAGCATTCACCTGTGCTCTTGGCCCAGCAGCTTCGTCCAGTCATCAGGGTCGTTGATGCTCTGCGTGCGACCTGGAATTGATTGATTATTGAATGAAGAACGCGAGAACAAACTCACCCAGACTCTTCTTCTTTGAGAGACTGAAGCGCAGTTTCTGCTTGGGGATGGGCAGCGCTTTTCCTGTGGACGAATCGTTTCCGATGTCTCCACGATCCGGTCGGACGGCTGAATATTGATTGTGTTCTTGCAATTGTGGAGAAACATTGTGAAGGAATGGTAAGACTAACCATCCGGATTCATTCCTGCCTGCAGACATTTCCTGAATCGGCAGTATCGGCAGCTGTTTCGATCACCTGAAGTGACAACCTTGACTTTCTAATCTTGTGATTAGGCATTTTAGCAATTTGAACATGAACAACAATCTTCGATTCGTTCCACCCTAGATTTACGGTGTCTGTCCACTACCTTGACCAAAGTATCAACGAATTCGCCGAATAGCTTGTGCACGGGTTCTACAACGGGACGTTGCTTGCATCTCTAACTCTTACTCTTCTTCTTCTACTCGACCGAATCAAAAGGGAGAGATTGTTTGTCTCGATATTTCGTCTCTTCCGTCGCGTGAATGGAGCAAAAAGCGGCAGAACCAGTTTTACTCTTCTGCCAACTGACCAATACACAGGAACTCTTCGTCTGAGTGCACCCGATCTCTAGCTGTGTTCCCCTGTGATTCATATCGATATCAGTGATTCCACGTTCCCAGAGACAGAATTCCCCCCTCCCCCTAAGCCGAAATCTGACGTCACGGCTACAGATGCAACGATCTCTCTCGAATGAGTCACCACAGTTTACCCAGGGTCGACAAGATGAGAGGGTCGTAAACAGAATTGAGCGAGAGCGTTAGAGCAACCACCACGTCTGAGAACTGACTGTTTGTACGAGAGAAGTGGTGGAGGTATTAGAACACGTTGGAGAGATCAGATACTAGAGTCTGGCTACACAAGGAACTGTGATTTGCAAGGAATTCGAATTAGCGATCGTCTATCTTTTCTGCAAAAGCTTCCCCCCACTTGATAGAGTGTTCAAGTTCCGCCTACGTACAGCTCAATTCACTCCGCCTA
Organism: Pristionchus japonicus; assembly: GCA_900490845.1. Lineage (NCBI taxonomy): Eukaryota > Metazoa > Nematoda > Chromadorea > Rhabditida > Neodiplogasteridae > Pristionchus > Pristionchus japonicus. Next base: position 333,811 of record LS499178.1, on the reverse strand, counting down.
CACTGAGAAACAGCCATAGATCATGTGATGAAGGGGGCAAGTAAACACGAAGATGAATGACATGATTGACTAGGCGCTAACTTAATTTATCGCTTTTCGAGAGTTTTGCTCACTTTCGCTCTCGAAATTCGTACGTGATCTCCAAGGGACCGAAGGGCCAGATTAGCTTGAAGGAGGGTTTGCGTACAAATTAGCGCCTCCGTTTATGCAAAAGCAGTGAAAGGAGCAGCCCCCAATAGATCATGATCAATCGGTCAATTAGGCGGAGCACCAGCAATGGAAATTATCCATCTCGAGACATCCCGTATGGAATACGCAAATCTGGCACATGAAATTGACATGATCGGCAGGCACACCCATTCGAGGAATCCGCCCTGACAACTGTCGTCACAACAATATTTTGCAGAGAATCGACCATCGATCGGATTTAAGGGCCACGTAGGCGTTTTTCAGAGATCTCGAGGCCATAGAGTTCAAATAACTAGGTTACCTTTACTTGGTGTTGGATCGAGCAGATCGGATCTTTAAAAGCGAACTCACTTCTGCTGACGGGACAGTTCTTCTCGTATCTGCATTGATACTTGTTCCTTCCATCCTTCACCGCTCGACGAAAGAATCCCTTACAGCCGAAACAGGCCAGAACGCCATAGTGGATCTGCCAAGTCATTCATCATTCATAATTCACGGCCATTAATCAAAGAGGCGCTCGCCCTCCCACGCTTCTTCCTCATTATCCTTTCTCTTTCTTTCTCTTGAGATAAGCAATTCTCGCGTTCTCGGATAGGATAGTGACTCACTAAGGGAGTGATCAACGTCATTTTTAGCCCATAGACAATACGTTCACCGAAAAAATGTCGATTGACCCATGATCGTTTGCGTCACGGCGATTTCGCGTAAACAAACACGCATTAATTACCTTAGCGGGTGAGTCTCCGCAGACAGCGCAATTGCGTATCTTCTCAGTGGAGGAAGGAGCAGGGAGGACAGTTCCCAGATAGGTCATCGTCGCCTCTGGAGACGGAGCTGCGTAGTCCGATTTGGGAGAGACTGACGATAGAGAAGCCACCGTTGCTGCAAGAGAATCGATGGATGGAGAGAGGGAGGGAACGCTCGAATCGACCGGCACTACTCCCCACACAAAACTGCGATAATTGAAAAGAGAGGGTGGAGAAGAGGAGGAAAAGGGTTGTTCGGTAGGTAGCTCACTCGGGTTGAGCCGACTCTTTCTCTCTCGAAAAATGGAAGTAGAGAGGGTGAGGGAGAGATGGGAGAGATGAGGTTAGAGAACGGAAGGAATAGCGGAGGACGATGAGAGATAACAGGGGACAGTTCAGAGGGTGAAGGAGAGGAGGGAACGAAGGGGTGAAGTGGAGAAGAGAAGAGGGAGATTGGAGGGTAGATGATGCGAATCGATTTGTGTGTCGGTTGGGTATTTTGGAGAGGCGGAGAAGAGAAAAGGAGAGGATTGAAGGGTAGAGGAAGTAAAGGTGTGAGACGAGATCTAATGATGTGATGCCTAAAGTGAACAGTAAGGCGATAAAGAAAGAACCTAAACCAAAGATCCAAAGGTGATCATCACGTGAAGTTCATTGAATTCAGTACTTAGTAAACATGCTTTCTCAGCTGATCAATATTATTCTCAGGGCTGATCAGTGCCATTTATATAGACGTTTGATGAAGAACAGAAAAGAGTAAAATGAGTAAGTAACACTAAATCATTGATATGGTTCAAGTGTAGATAGAAGGCATAATGTACGTCCTTTGCTTGAAGTAGTCCAGTAGTCAAATTCAGATCACTGTAACATGGGTCACACCGATTCGTATCTACAGAAATGCGAAATGGAGGAGACCAACAACGATTCTCGCAATGATTTTGCATACTGAAATCTAGTGAATCACTAACGGAACGATCTTTGAAATGAGCTGCGATTAGAGAAATAATGATTTTGTTTGTGGGGATCGAAAGAACGGATTTAGTATGAATCGAATAGAGGAAATGTACTTGATCAGGCAGCTTGAATCCATTTCGTTGCATGGAATAGTATTTCTAGAAGTGTTGAAGACTTATCGATAAATATCAACCAAATGATACTGAAGTTTCAAATTTTGATCGATCATCGGGACAACTCTCATAGGAACAGAAAAGTTCTAGAAAATGACGCTATGATTTCTGCGAACCCCATTACATTCAACTGCACAGCGCAACGACTTTGGAAATTGAATAGTTCAAGAGCGCAATCTCTTCCAACTAAAATGATCAACATCACGAACAAAATCGTTGGCAGAAAATGATTTCTGAAGAGGTAAAAGAACTAGTGAGCATAGGGCAGGGAGAAGAGTATTTGCGTTTGAAGGAACGATCGAATGAGAAAGAGAAGAAAGAATGGATGAGGAGGGAGAGAAACGGAGAAGTTTGAGTAAGAGTACGCTGTTCTGAGAGGCATTTCGTGGTGGAGAAGAGAAGAGAAATAGGAGGTAAACACTGTCGTTTCATTGATATTAGGCGATCTGTCTGCGATAACTTCACTCGATCAATTATCGAACTGAGCTTGTGATCTGAACTCATTTTTCAGTCAGTGAATGTCAATTGTTCGATCCTCTTATTCATCCCAGAGTTGTTCATTCAATTTTAAAACTGTTCACTCTGCAACAGTTGAGAACTGCAGGACAAAGCAAGATTTATTAGAGCAGGAAATCGCAAATAAATGAGATATTTAAACGGCGAAAGAGACAGTTGAATAAGTGAAACGGGGAGGGATACGGTAAGTGAAGAGCCTCGAGAAGGATTTTTGGTTTGCCATGGATACAGAAAACAGGACGAGCAAAGTTGTGTGGAAGTGTGATGCAATGTTGAAGAATAAATCTCTCTCTGTATAATTTTCTCTCAATTTTCTCTGCGTATGACTACAAAAATACTACGTCATCTACACTTGCAACTGAGGTACTCTAGAAATATTCTGATACGGATATAAATCATCTTTTTTGTTCAACTACCGATAGTACTGTAAGAGGAGGGAATACTCTGGACAAAGTAATTAGCGGCCAAAAAGGGGAAACACCGATGAAAAGGAAGCAGCCTGTACAAAAAGAAGACTAAGTAATGAATGAAGATGGAATGTACGATTGATTTGTTGGGGTACGATACGAAGGATGCGGCATGGGGTACGGTACACAAATATTGATGGTCATAGACCGATGGGTAGATCAATGATTCGATAGATTCTATCGTTGACGCAAAATAATACTATCTACTCTACATAATTACTCTCATATTGTATGACTTCTTGACTGAAGGCAACTGGATAGAATACCGGGGACGAAGAATGGGATCAATTTGCAACCTATATGTACACAAGCGAGTAAAGTGAGTCCTATGAGTAGCTATCGTGGAGGTTATCGTTCATGTTATCGCTCAGATTCTGGAGATACTCATCGAATCCATGATCTTCGAAATTGAGCAACGACGTTTCTGTCGATGGGAACATATTAGCGATGTGCTCGAATTCGAAGTCTCCATTGAATTGGACGTCGTTGAGGATTCCACTCTGCAATAAGGGGAAATTATTATCAAGTAGAGAGTATACGAACTAACGTCCGAGACAAGACCGAATTCGTCGTGTTCGTAATCGTCGACAGAGAGTTCTCGTAGAGAGGAACAAGCAGTACTGACGGTATGGGCGGGACTCATCGCGTCCAGAAGATTGGCGGGATGATGAGAGGGAGGAACTTTGTCGTCCGTCTGAGTCGATGCTTCTGTCGTCCGTCGAGATGAGGAGGAGAATCGAGACCGATGGGACACTGAGCCTGGCTCGGGTAGAGGAGAAGTGGTCTGGAATTATAGAATTCAGGAATTGTAACATAGGGTATTAGTCATTTGAACAGAAGTAGTGGTGAAACTCACATCGAGCGAGATATCTGCTGGATTTTCGAATAGGATTGGAGGGGAGACAGAGGAGGAAAATCGAGGATCTTCCAACTTGAAGTCTCCGAACATCTCACGAAGAAGAGGATCACCTGAACAATACTTCTTAGTTTCGAGAAACTCAGTGGGTGGCATCTCGTCAATATTCGGACACCAATTACTAACCTGAAGCTCTCGATCCGAAAGTCTGGCAGAATTGCATGTTCTCGCTCATGATATTGGAGAGACTGGCGACAGTGGGAAGGAGCATGAGGAGATTGCCGAAGCGAGCACTCGGTGAGCCCATTTGGGATTGGCCGGCCACCTAAATATCGATTTTGATCACTTACATCAGGGGTCAGTCGTTTGATGCCATTTTCGTATAGCACTGAATATCAGGAGAAAGGCATCTGTACTCACATGGAAGAGTAGATCTTGCGCCTTCTCTCTCAGAATCTCAATCTGCTTCGCAGTCACTGGTGAGAGTCCCTTCGCGTCTGTAAAGTGTCCCGATGTTCCTTTGAATATGGGTCTATTTCTACAATTCCTTTCTCTATCTTCACGTTCGCTGATTATTCACTGTCACTGTTTCTTATAGCTCCATTTTCCTTCGAACTCACTGGGATCAAGGATGATAATGGCCTTTAGCGGGACGATTTCCTCCTCTCTCAGATTCAATTTCCTCAATGGTCCGACGAGTTCATGGAGACATCGATCGATAAGATTGTTCGAGAGTTGGCTGGAAAAATGCAACTTCGATCTCTCCAGGAGAAGCTTAGTGTTTTGAGCAAACAAAAAGGATTAGATTCGATGCCGTTTGATCGCATGGACATCCTTGCACCCAACTAAGCGCCGCCAAAATTAGAAATCATGCTGAGCATCTCTGAGATCGAACCAGCAAGGAATGCTCATGATGATTGCATGGCCTACGCAAGTCTCTCTCTCGGTCTACGAACCTTCTCTCCTCCACATGTCTAATCCCCTTCTCTCTCCACTCTAATCCGATGATCTCATCGTTGTCATTTTGTTCGTCCTTCATATCAATTTGGCAGCTTCCAACTAGGCACAAACTGATAAGGTTATGATGACTACGGCCCGTCATGGAATTGAATTATTCGGTCATGAACACCTTTTGTCACTAACTGATAGGCACTACAAGCTAGCGGAGTGTTTTAGAGTCAAGAGGATGTCTGGTCTGGTGCATTGCATCTGTTAGTTTATGAGAATATGAGCTACGGCCTCTATTGTACTCACTTCTGCTCGTTGAACTCGGGCGGCAGCTTCCTCGGTACGTAGTATCGACCAGCCAGACAGAGAATATCCTTGTTCTGCGTGTTCTGTGCTGTTCGAACAGAGAAGTTGAAGATCGTGAGGGGCGAATAGCACTGCTTCACAAGAGTCACCTGGAATTTCTGCTATTTTCTCAGCTCAGACTTCTTCTACATATTTGTCGATTCTTTATCAACTGATCTCTAGATTTGATCAACTAATTTTATTGAGCTTATCCAGTGCTTTTGCATCAGGCAACGCTCACGTTCGTTATCATTTTCAGTCATTCTGAGAACTCGTAAAAAGGCAGCGAGCAAAAGAAGAAGATTATTATCGTGACAAGCGGAGCCCATAAACTGGGACGCTGATTTCTCCCGTTTATTGAGCGAAGACCGCGATCTTTGACAGCCGTCTTTCATTAGAGCCGCAAGGTATCAAACAACAGATTTTCGAAACCGTGAGATTCTATGTAGTATTCTATGGAGCAGAATATCACAGGAATGGCTCACTTTATCCTCGGTGTCGACTACTTCTGCAATCTCCGAAAGGGCGTCGACCCAATCGACCGCAGCCACTGCCCGTCGATGAGCGATCTCGGATAGATCCTCCACTTTCGCCATTCGGAAGGGCTCGTAGGACATCTGTAATCCAGATTTATCTCCTTGTTGTTTCATTGAAAGATCATGAACATTTCTCAATCTCTTCACAAAATTCGATCCCAGTGAAACTACACTAAAGTGATAGAGGAAGTGTTGCTCTCGAGCACTCAAAACCGCTTATTTTTCGTGCACCGACGGTTCTCTCGCACTTGCACTAGAGATGAGGAAGTGTAGGCGCAGTTTCGAGAGAGTTCCATAGGCAAATCACTCTCACTCTCTTGCATAGCGTACACAACTGATCGGATTAGGCAAACCATTGCCTATTCAATGAGCTCTGATTCGCACTTGTGCTGAATCATGCTAGGTTCTAGCAAAAAAGGCAGTTATCGATCGATATTGTTGACTACCGTACCTCTGTTCGCTCTGCGTGATTGGGTTTCTGCTCGAACATGTCTCTCAACGACTTGATCTTCTTCTTCGGGGGAATAATCGGAGGTTCGGGTCCTTCGCCCATCGATTCGTCGCCCTTCACAACCTGCAATGGAGACGACGTTTCCGAATCCTCGCCCCCTGCCACACCACGAGATCACACCATCTGGTTTCGTGTACTACTACTGTCCGAAGCAATGAGCCGTCACTAATCGCTCGCCCCGGTTTGGCGCATGAGCAGTAGTACAAATCGAGCCATTCATAGATGATGGGGAGTTTTGTGTGCGAAGAAAAGCGGTGAAGGTCGTATGGGAAAGTATGCTATTTTGAGAAGAGAATCTAAATACGCAGTCAGAAAATGGCTAATTGAATCTGTAGAGCTTATACTGCGTTCAAGAAAAGATCACTTCTTACCTTGGATTCGACTTGCATCAACTGCATCAAGAGTATCCTCACTTCCATCGGTAACTTCTTCGACCAATCATCGCTTTGCAACCGAATCTGCAACGATGAACGTGGTTACGGTGGAATACGGTAGGTTAACGATTGGTCCAGAAATGCAACGCACCACATGATTGAGCAGATCATCAGACAGCTTGTGCTTTTTTGCTCGCGGCGTCCGTTGGTTTCCTGTCGGGTCGCGGTCGGGTCGCACGGCTGGAAACATAATGATCAACAACCGTTGCCTTTCACATTTTGGCTCAACTCTCGACTTCTGATTGCCATCTCTCACTTCTCAAACCTGCCAAATTCTTGGCATAAAATGGACCAACTTGCAACAGTTGAACTGTCGATCTAACGTACACATTAAATCTCAGCTTATCACATTCGTGCTCATCTTGTAGCCCCTCTGTCCTTCGAATCAAGACACAACTCTTACCTTTGGGGTCCATTCCGACCTGCAGACATCGTTGGAATCGGCAGTATCGACACGAATTCCGTTGGTATTTGTCCACGGTGCAGGCATTGTCGAATCGACACGCGTATCGGTACTTGCCAGTGAGTGTCCGCCGGAAGAAACCCTTGCAACCGTAGCACGCGAGAACCTGAAATCAGTACTTAGATGCTAATTGAAGCGCTTACACATGGCAAAACATTTGGCAAGAGTTACTACTCATCCCTCCTTATCATGCACACTCATATTCCAACAATTTCTATCAAAAGATCAGCTGCTTTCGAGAAGCACAGTCATCCCACGGGCAAATATTGGCAAAGAATGATTCCCATGATCCCGTCGTGAGAATTGGCAAATCGTGATCATTCGGCGTCTCCTTTGAGGCACTTCATGATCAATTTGGGGTAGTTCTGCTTATTATAGGTTGTTTTCGTTCAGAACCACTCACTCCGTAGTGAAGTTTCGCTTGTCCGTCTCCGCAAACTGCGCAGATATTCTCTCCGGGGTTCGAAGACAGAGATGGAGATGAGGAGGAGGAAGAAGGCGGTCGATCCCTGCATGGAAAAGGGATTGGTTGGGCTCAAAACCAGTATATTCATGGTAATTCCGGTGAATAGCTCACCGAATAGTGTAGGAAGGCGTTGACGAAGCAGTCGATGCAGCCAGCATTACTTCCCTCACTAGAGGCATGCGATAGCTGGAAGGAATCAAGTAAATAGAGTAAGTTTTACTGCCTAGAACCATCCCTATCACTCTCCCGCATACACAATAGGCGCGATGGGTTAGTGACGACGAGAGTTCTCTCATGTTTATGGTCGATTCTCGCTCAACCCAGATCAATACCCTCTTGCGTTCTATCATCTACGCTCTCTTTTTCGCTGTTCTCATTCGGTTGATCATGGACAATGTCATCGTACAGTTCATGCAAATCCTTGGATGTTTCAAACTGTGTCCACGCCCTGTTCTGTTTTCACTGAAAGTGAGATGGTGTGCCCCTTTCTGCATCTAAGCTGCTTATTCTGTCATATTCTCGTGTGCTCGCGGCCTATTCCAAGCCGATTGATCAGTCGAATTGATAAGAAGAAGTCGAAGATCTCAGAGAGAGAAGTCCTAATCTGCAGATGTAATCCATCCGATCAAACACCGTGAACTTCATCGGAATTCCAACCGCATAAAATCGACTTAATGGCCCTCCTCTGACTCAGTTTCTCTCTGTATCGATGCACTGAAAGTTTACCCCGATCGGTTTTTTACTCGTACCGTTAACGTCACGGGAAACAATTCGTCTCGATCTTTCAACCTCTGATAAGGCCCTCTAGTCGCATCTCGGAAAGGGGAAGGGAAAGGAATGTGATAAGCTCTGATAAGTAATTATGACGCCGTCACATCGCAACTCGTGATTGAGAATCCACGAATGATCTCAGCAGATACTTTGTAGCATGCGAAAATGTTCCCAGCGTCGCACAGATTTCAACGTGCGCTGTAACTTCTCGCGGGAAAAACCCTCGAGGAAGTTGTGTATGCCCCCGTTATCTCTGTCAATTGTAAATCCACCTACATCGATATCGAGTCAATATCAGTCAGAATTGCGCCAGACTGAGAATGAAGCTGATAAGACAGTGATTGTATCATCGAGTGTCCTCTATCATTATTCCTCCCCCAGTCTCTCTTCCTCCTTCCTCCTCTCCCTTCCCCCCAGCTTTATGAGACCACGGGTGATAGTGCAGTGATTGTGTGTAGAGAGGAGCCATCACCCACAGATCGGAGAAAGGAAAGTGGATAGTCGTTTGATCTTACGTGCAGCAGCTACCAATAACGGGAGCATTGACCTAACGAGCGGAATGAAGGAGAGGAAGAGATGGATACACCCCCATTGGGAACCTTGAAGCTTTTTCAGTGATCGATGGTTGCTGAACCTTCTCTAGTATGCGATAACTTTGGCTCTCGATGAGCGATTTACTGCGTAACGAGAGTTGACAACGCGGCAAGGACGAATAGAAAGTGAGATGATTAGAGAGAAGGAGGAAGTGAGAGAAACTAGAGAAGGAAAGAAGTAGTCAACCTAAGATCCCGGCAGAGAGACAATGAGAGACAACTGCTACGGTCGAGTTCGTGAGGAGATCCAGTGGTCAAAACTCAGTCCCAGGAACTCCGTGCCGCGTTTTCCCATCATTTTTCAGCTACATTGTACAATTCTCTCACTTGAAAAAACAACAAAAACTGTTCGCACAAAAAATCAACAACTAACCTTCCGGGACTGTACCGATGGTTGACAATCGGTTTCGTCTCGTACTCTTCCTCATCCTCATCCATCATATCATAATCATCTTCGAATCGGGGAGCATTCGCTCCAATATGCTCCCAGTAGTCGAAATCGGCTGCTGGATGAATGACTCGCCTCGTCATGATGATGCGATCTACCGAGGCTCACGTACCCTGCAAGAGATGCACTTACTGTGATTAGCGAGGGTTCGAAACGAGATCACGGAACGAAATAATTCGGAGGCGCACTGCGCAGCGAAGTCGACACGGTTACAAGTGGCGGAAAGTGATATGAGCAGAGAGAGAAAGAGGAGAGGAAGAGACAAAGTGAGAAGAGAGACTCTCGAGTGAAAGAGAGAAGAGAAAGCAGGTAGGAATAGGTGATAGAGAGGACTACTCCCTTCTCTTCTCTGCGCCCTCCTCTCTTCCCCTTGTCTATCGTCTTCTCTTCCCACTCATCCGGTCTCGAGATTAGCATAATGAAGGGGGCCGATGAGACTGTGAGAGAAGGGATTGAGAGGGAATCGTCCTGCTCCGCAACACTGCGATCTATGAATTGATCGAGGAGAGTATTGAAGTGACCGCTTCATGCTGCTCTACGATAGTATTCAGGTGAAAGAAACGTCTTCGTTTTGCATCAACTGTCGTAACTCATGCGAGACCATGCTGAAAGCACAGAGAGTTCCAGAGTTCCGTCAAACTATGTCTATGTCTTCGCTGCGAAACAGCGCACGGAATGAAGAAGCGGTCCTGCATTCCAACAACCCCCGAGAGGAGAATGACGCTGATGTCAATGCGAATTAGCGCTGCGACTGTCGCGAATGCTTATCAAGCAGAGGTTTATAAACTACTCTGTAGGCCCGTCCCTCTCTCCATCACATGAAAGCAATCGTCATCTCGATTGACTCATTCGCATTCCTAATCCCATCGGATACATCTCGTCCCGTTGTCTTCTGTAGTCCGTCGTTCTCCACTAACTGATCCAATGGAGAAGAAGTGACTAGACACGTAGTACATGGGCACAGCTTATCAATCTGAGAATGCGCTCTCCTTCTCTCCTCTCTCCTGCTTCTCCCTTATCTCTACGATGGTTCGAGGATGGAAAGTGCTGTGCTTGCATGGTTCGGAGAGAATGACAAGAGACGGAGAATGGAATGAGAAGGGCTCTTCTCTCTCCCGATCAAATCATGATGACCACAAGAGCAAAGCTGCAATGTTTCGAGAGAATAGAATACGAGAAGGAGTGAACAGTGATCAACAACAAGATAGTGCGAAGAGTCGGCGTGGAGGAGGGGAGCAGTGCCCAGGGTCAGTCGAGAGAGGGAGATCACTTCCCCCATCTCTCCCCTTTCCCGTATCCAAGGAGTGTATCAAAGTGATATTGATAGAGTGGTTAGTGCACGGAGAGCGGATAAGAGAGAAGGGATTGGGACGATCGAGTTAGGTTTCGATCGAATTGCGATGGAAACGTGTTTAGCAAAAGAAGTAAATGCCCCGCAGCCAGTACAAAGTTGCGAAAACTTCTTTGTTGTCCTTCCTCTGTGCTGTCTTGCGCCAACTCACTCTATTGAGAAACTCATCTCTTGCATTTTATCTCATCGTCTAACCTGTTCACAGAGCAAGGAGAGATCGGTTCATCAAGAAATCAAAGATGCTTCCTCAAATATTCTCGGTCAAGCTCGATAAAAGGAAAGAAGGGAAAGGTTTATCGAGAAGAAGAAGCGAAAAAGAAGGGGAAAAGGATGAAAAAAGTGGAGGTCATCTTCACTAATGGGATAGGCGGAGAGAGGGGACAGCTCACAAATAAATCTGAGCCTCGAGAAAGAGATAGAAAAGACGTTGATCTTATCTGTTTTCCCTCTCTTTCTCTATCTGTCTGTAGGATATCTCACCTCTAGACGCGCCTTTTCGGAAGGAGAACCGTTCCCCTTTGACCACACAAACTGCGCGAGTGATGAGTTGGAAACACACTCTCTCCCTCTCTCGAAACAGCTCGAAACACCTCCCAAAAACAGCTGGAAAGTGTTCTAAGTGGGGCTCAAAACTGTCGTCATTGATGCGATATTGGGAAGGAAAAAGCGAGTGAAAAGAAGGAAGGAACTCGTTTGACAGCGAAAAGGAGATTAAAAGTAGTGCACACAACTAATATTGCGCGTCTTTGTCCCAACCTTTTTAAATCGGGGAGAAAAATTTATGCAGATCGGTTAGAACGAAATCAAACGATTCGAAGATCAGTGGAGGAATTCTCCAAAGATCAGTTACCCCAGTTGAGTCGCCACGTGAAATGATTCATTTCGATCAAAATCAAGGAGGAAAAATGCGCAGCAACGGAGAAAAAGGAAATCATTGCAGCTCCCCTCTCTTCTCTCTTTCGAACGTTCGATGAGCGCGTTCAGCACGAGAGATTTATTGCAGAGGCGGGAGGATACGACAAACCCGACTAAAATCGCGCATATATTGGTCAAATATAGCAGGTTCGGCTCCCAAAATAGGATTGCCAACAAGAGAATAAGCAGCTTTTGCCATTGCACGCTGCTGATCCTTATCTAAGCAGGCGCGCACTGAACAAAAGCTTCCATTTTGAGAGAATAAAAACAACCGATTCCAAGTTCTCGAGACTGGCCTAGATTAGGGTGGGAGAGTGACGTGTTTACGATCGGCTCGAGAGCTGGGCATGAACTTTCAAATTAGCGCAATTGCGACCTCCATCACTGCAGGAACGAATTGATCTTACTCCCGGTTTGCTCTCGACGCGTCAACGGACGAAAGAACGGAGAGGGAGTACTATCAGATTGCATGGAGATCCGAACTGATACGGGATCCAGGCTTCAAGTTCAGACTCTACGGAATAAACTCGAGGAGGAGCAATCAGGACAATCAAATGAGATGATATGATCCTTCTCACCACGATGAAGCCAATCCTTCTCCTTCCTCCCTTTCCTCCTCCTTATCTAGTGATTCTGCGAGTGAAAAGAGAGGGCCATTGTAATCAAATGCGATTTGTGACGCGGGCAGAATGGTGAGAGAGCAACGACCATTTCAGAGAGAATTGCGAGCATCGGAATGGAGAGAGGAGAGAACCTCTTACCGTAACTGGAGGAAGCAGTTGTCACAGCTCAGAGATCGAATGATCAATCGAATTACCCACTGTAGACTCGAGTCCAATCGAGAGATGCTCTTTTAAAGACGGGTGATTGGTGAGAGAATATAGAGAAAAGAAGCAGATAACTGTAGAGAGAGAAGGAGAATACAAAGAGACGCAACTGAGAAAAATTCCTTCCTCCCTTCAATGATCTTCGAAGGTTGCGCAGAGATCACTAATCTGTTCATGCGCATCATTACATTTTTACTGGTTATAATTCGAAAGTGGAAAGGACCAAGTGATCATCATTTGAAAAAAAGTTGCGCGTGTGAATTACGATGATCAGTAACAGGAAGAGAGGAGCAAGATCAAACAACGATAGGTCAAATACTACCAATTTTATGGACGGATGCAGCAAAATGGCGTGTGAGTTACGACCGGACTGGTACGAAATAGCAGGCGAATTGAAGATAGCCAGTCATTATTGAGAGGAGTGAGCAAGCGCGCTAGATCATCTCAATAGGTGGTGCGGAAGTTAGAGACAAATTAGAGAAGAAACCCTCGAGGGGAAAGAGAAGGGAAGGGAAGACAAGAGAGAAGGGCTATCCCGTACCTGAGATCAGAGAACCAAAAAGTCAACAGCCCACGCACAGAACTACAACAATAAAATGACGAATGGAATGGGCATTCCATTTCCTCTCCCCCTCTTGCCTAATCTAGTTAGTCGATGATTTCGAGATGAGACGGAGGGATGAAAGCAGCAAGCACTATTCCTTCCTTCTTCTCCTTCTCAAATTCGTTGCGAGTTCAAGGCCGAATTTGGACGGTATCTCACTCAAAATATAGTGGACGATTAGAGGGAATGACGACGATTCGCTTTGATTCGTACGAGGGATCGGGGCTAATTTATGCCTGTGAAGTGACTCATTCTGACGTATTCAACGACCAATCGGAGATCCTATTTGTGCTGTCCGCGCCAACATTCTGAACCCTGTGAAAGAAAGGTCAACAGGGAAGAGTTCACGTACTACAGACGAGTAACTGAACAAATACTTGCTATAAATATCGGAAGAGCAACAGCAGATTTCAGCGTGATTCGAGGTAAAGAGAGAGATCAACTGGCGGTTATGAAAATAGAGTGAATCAGGCGGATCAACGGAGATGTTCAATAGTAGAGTTGACGTTGAGAGCGACGGATTGCAAAAACAGTGATATCCTCAAAGTGAGATTGGGAAGAGAGTTCGTTCAAGATGTGCACTCGGTGAGTACAGTGTTGCGATCGAAAAATACCCTGCCAATAAACTGCAGAGCACATAGGATAAAATTGTGCTTTCGATAGTACGAAGTAGAGTGTTGGTACGGTTCGAGAACGATCATCCCTGTGTTTCACACGTCTCTATCGCAAGAGTTTGACCAGATCGGAGAGTGCAAGAACCGAAGAGACGGTTCTCATGTTGAACCCTGTCCGTGTAATCTAGCAGAAGAGGATGATGATGTGTGAGAATGGAACGATTCTGAATCAGAGGACGACGTCATTTTGAATCAGTTGAGAGGAAGCGAGTGAATCAGAAGGGAAGGAAGCTACCCATGGCACTTCTCAACTAAATAGTGCTGATTCAGATACAGATGTAGCCTGGCAAAACAACGGCTCAGCAGATTCTGGATCAGAATGACCAAGGAAGTGCTTCTAAATAAGACAAGCTGCTGGATTAATTGGGAGCGTGCTTGGTAGTGGCTATTTGATTGAATCGGGTAAGGAATCTGAGTAGGAAAAGTGGTCGAACGACGGATTAGATGGGTGTTCTCTGTTTACAATTGAGAGAGAGAGAGTAGTTATGATACGAGAGATCTAAACATCGCCATCTGATCGTGCAATGGTTTGTCCCACTCGAGAGATCTCTGCTAGTTCTTCATTTTGAACGCTATGCTTCATCTACGACCTGAGAGAGATTGCACAAAACTAGGTGACGGCATATCTCGAACTCAAGCCAACACTGAGATGGCGCATCACTTTCGGTACATTTATCCGCGCACTGAACGACCTTGAGAGAGGATGAAATGAAGCGAGAGTATCGACAACAACTCTAAGGAGGGAACTTACACTTCGGATTCGGGATCGTTTTCGGATCAAAAAGTGTGTTGGTGGTGACACAGAGAGTACTCTCGGGTGTCAAAATTGCTGCCAGCCAGGAGGAGGAAAAGTGAGAAGAGATAGAGAAGAGCAGTGGAAAGAATGGGGGAGAGGGTACGGCAATTAGAGTAGAGAGAGAGAATGGACGAATGAAAGAGAGGAACGGATGAGAATGATGCTGCGATTATTGGTAGATTGCTGTGAGGAAGATAGAGAGAGATGGGGACAAAGTAACAGTTCCGAATGGACTTCCTGGTACAAAAAGTGGAAAAATGACGAGTTTGAGTGCTGAATCAGCGCGAAATTTCGAAAAATATGATCGAAACGGCAGAATCCGCCTTGCTTGAGGGTGTGGAGGGTGCTTACGATGGATGACTAACCACGTTCAGGCAGCGATCACTGTTTAGAAATACGTAGATCGGCAAGCGAGATAGAAGAGAGCAAGCAGAATTTGATATTCCATCGCCCCGAGACAATGAAATCATCCCGGTAGCTAGTGAAAGGGAAGGAAAAGAGAGAGAGAATACACAGAAGGGCGTGAATGAACGAGAAGAGTGTTCCACAGATGAATCATTTCTCAATTTCCTTCGCTTCCGAAGCATTCTCAAGCCATTATGTAACCGCATTTCTTCGTGTTTACTACAGCAAGTATTATGAGTTTTTCTGTTTGAATTCGTACAATCAGATGATTCGACAGGTCACGATGAGGAATCAGCAGCTAGTAAACATCGTGAGAGCAAAAACAGATTACTATTTCGAAAAGGCCGAAATGACCCGTACTGCAAAAGAGGAACAAGCGCAATCCGGATGAATCGCAAAAGAACACGCAGATTCGCGCGCCGATAAACATGAGTAGAACAGCGGAAATAAAAAAGAGAGAGGGAAGGATTTGGAGAGATCATCAACTAGAGAAGCGATAATTACACGCTGATCGAGAGAAGAGAGCGGAATCGGTCAGTGATGGGAGGAACGATTTAATCCGCCTGTGGCCGGAAGCCGACGCGATCCCTTCTCACAGGTTGAGCCAAACAACTCGTAGCTCTCGTGAGATAAATACCCGCTTGACCCTCACACGGGCAGTTTATCTCACTCGCTCAGTGCTACTTGTTGTGTAGTGAATGGAGGAGAGGATGAGGGATAAAGGGGAGCTCCACGTAGGCACAAATTTCCACACACTCACAGATAGTTATTTGCTCATTCGAGTGAGAACAAAACAGTGATTCAGAAGGGGCAAATATTAGGTGCATGTTCAGAGGAGGGGGTCACCCTGGAGATATGACGTGAACATGAATGGGGATGTAGCTGTGAAAATAAGTACACTACCTACTTTTCAAATCCAACGATTTCGAATGGAAGGGAGTCTCAACGAACAGCGAGTTCTCGATGGCGAGCGTATTTCACTGTGGCAAGATAGGAGAGATAAGATGGAGGGGCTGAAACCAGTCTTGTTCCTTCCCTCGATTCTTCTCCCCTTCATTTCCAACGACAGAAACACGCACAAAAGACGCAGTGAGTCGTTCAATCTCAGACTACTTCTTATTCTTCTCCCCCTCTCTCTCTACCTCCTCCTCCTCCTCCTCCCCTTTCTCTTCCCCTTTCTTATTCCCATCATACCCAGAGGAGGGAGGATGAATGGCCCTATGATGTTTAGAAAGGAGAAGAGGCTGTTTAGATGATTTGATGACGGGTGGAAATAGGAGGAGGAAGAGGAAAGGACAGATCAAACGTTCAGGAAGCAGGAAGGAATTGGTTGTGAGTCTAGTGGATGAATGAGCGAGAGGAGTTATGCATTTACGGAGAGATGCACGTTCATTATCTGCTGTGTTCAAGCGCGCGAAAAGTGTTGATTTGGTGTGCCTGTGGTGTGCTCGCTTTGTTTCTTCCCTGCTTGGATCTAGAAATAGAGAACTCTCCTCATTTCACAGACTCTTTGTCTATCGAGAGTTGGTCTGCAAGTGAGAAAAGCCCTCTTCATTCAGTGAGCTCTCTCGTCAATCTGACTGGTGAGAGAGCATGTGAAATTAGGAGACCAAATCTACATTTCCAACCCTAATCAACAGCTCATCACAATTCCACCCCTGCAATCTGCTCCTTTATCCCTCTCCAATCTGTCATCACCTCTATTCCTGCCAGACGATTGGACGAGCGAACAAACAACAAATCATCGTCCCCATAATCATCCCTGTTCTTCTCTCTTTCCATATCATCAATCCCCCAATAACAATGCCTCTCTCATTCATCTCTTCGTACACGATATCGTACAATGTTTATGGTGGGAACGGCAGGAATAACTGCTGTGAAAGAATGGAATGCCAAAAGAGTGAGCATCCATCAGATGACATCAGTCCTTTTCGCATCTTTCTTTCTCTCTTTCTCCTTCTCGCGCTTTCCTCAGGAGTAATCTCACTAAGTCTCGCGCCGCCCGAAACTTGGCTATCTTTTGTTCGACGCCTGCCCTCACTGCCCCTAGGGAGAAAATGATGGGGTCAAGCATGAAAGAAACATTATCATCATCATGCTTTGACGGAAAATCATCGGATCCAGGATCAAAGTGAGACAACGAACAGAGAACGCGAAGCACAGCAGAAGCCAGGAGTGAACACTTCAGAGACTCGAAAATTGGTGAGAAAGCAGTGTGGTGGAGAAGAATATCGGGAAAAGGGAGTAGGGGAAGGAGAAAGGGGGGGGGGGTCTCCTCCTAGGAAGGGTGCATTCGCGCAGCTTCGACTGCCCGCTTTACCGCATCGATGTGTTTAGAAGGAAGACGAGAAGGAAGGAAAGAGTTGAGATAGACAAGTAAGAAGAAGAGGAGAAGAAGATAGAGGAGAGGTCGAGAATAGACTGAGAGGGGGAAATGCACTGGGATGGGATTACTCGAGAGAGGAGAAACGTTCCCCTTGCTGCATCTTGCGTGTGAATTGATGCTCAATGGATGAAACGCAGTCCTTAGAAATACGCCCTGAGGCTCTTTTCAAGATGAGGCAGACGAGCTCATTCCGCCTGGCTGAATATGAAATAAAGAGATGAGCCTCTGTTTTTTCAGCAGCGGTTTTTCCGCATGGATACTGTGCAGAGTCACTCGTTTTCTGGACTGTAAACAGCACGCTCATTTTCGAAAAAGGCATGCGATAGGCAGTGAAAAAGTACTCGAAACTAGAGATGCATCGTGCACAAATGAGTGAAAGCGAAGCAGCGGTGCATGAATTATCAGTTTCCAGTGAGAGTTTCGATCCTGCGAAAGCGAGAAGCGAGAAGAAGGAAGGTTGCGGAGGAATATGCGCGAAGACAAATTCAGAAATGCCGGAGACAAGCGGGTAATACGAGATTCGTTGGAAGGGCCAGGAAAGGACCTCTGTTTCTCTCTCCTTGCATCCTCTTTTCTTTCTCTCTTCCTTCCATGCTTGTTTGTCTTTCCTTCTTTTTCTCGCTTCCTTCCTCCACCCTCTCTTCCGATACCCAGAAGGGAGACAAAGTGTCCTAAGTTTCGGAGGCAATTTCGAAATAAAACTTTGCAACCTTTATTGACACATAAAACTGCAATAAATCCTCTAAAAGAAGGCCACGAACTTTGCCCGTTTTTGCACAACTTGTCAAAACACGAAAAATGGCTATAATCCGAGTGCCGATCCGAATGGACTTGGAAGGATCATAGAATGGACGAGGAGAGGTCGCGGAAGTGTTTCTCGGCTTGCTCAGAGAGCAATCCGAGGACGGATCCTGCTGTCTGGAAGGAGAGGATTGGTTGAGGTTTGATGTGGCTGCCGAACCTGCTGAGCAAATCGACGATCCTGCACGCCGTTCAGATCGAGAACGATGATGGCGTCGACTGCAATTTGATTTTTCTCATTTTTCTTCTCGTTTGTATGGCTATCGGCAAAATTGTCACGCTTTTGTCAATTTTTTCGAGTTTGAGGTTCACACTCACAATTAGTCCGAGGTGCTCTCGTTACATCGGGATGCAATCGAATTGCCGCGAGATTGAGTGTGGGACTGCAATGTGACTCGTCATAGTGCGACGGAAAGTAGCAAGATACTCACAGTATGCTACTCCTATTGAGCGGTTGATCAGGCAAATCGACTGCTCGAAACGCGGCGACATAACCGTCGATTGCACCCGCTGGCATGGGGACGGCCCGTTTGATTCGAACGACGTTTGCTTCGGCAAAAGCTGGTCCAGAAATCTGAATTTAGATGTTTTGAGAAGTGCTTTGAAAATACCCTTACTCGGACAATATCGGCATTAGAAGAAAGAGTTACGAGTCTCCGAATTTTCATGAGCCTATCTCTGTCTGGATCCTCAACGTTATCCCACATGTCTTTGATGATATCGACGGCAGCGGACGTGAGAGTTTCCTGAACGAGTAAAGAAGACGGAGAGATTCTGAGTTGAAACTCACTGAAATGGCGAACATTCGTCCTTTGTTCGTGTTCTTGCTGAAGACCATGTAGCCATCCCTCGTCTCGAATTCCTGAAGGATGAAATTTTTGATGACATTACATTGTTAAAAAAATCTCACCCTCTTCCAGCCTCTTCGCTGATAGAAATCAGACTGGGAAAATATTGTTTGCGCCTCGATGAATGCGTTTTGACCGCTCAGCAGGGCTGGTCCATACTGAACGAATTTTGAAGGATTTGCTTGCAATTGTAGAAATGAACTCACAATTTCGTTCTCGTCAGACAGATCATCAGTGACTCCTTCGAGAGTTATGGATGTAGCATCTGAGCATTGACTGAGAATGAATCGATGAATACTCTCTTACCAACTTGTTGTGAAGCAAAGATAGTGGCAGAAATCAGTAGGAAATTCATGGTTGAAGTACAGAATGCCAAATGAAAACGCTCGTCTTTATAACATCCACGAATCTGTTCCTGAATCAACTGCACTTTTGTTGATTGAGACGGGCAGAAACATTTGCTGGGATTCGGACAATTGTGAAATACACGTATCGATTGTGCTCATCATGAGTAGTTGTGGTGTAATTTGTAGTCTAGTGGATGGATACGTAGAAGACTAATCACTTCACAAAATCACTCAATTTCAAAAAATCAATATCAAAAGACTCTGTATGTTTCATGGAAGATTCTAACAAATGTAATTCTCATTTTCAAAAGTTCTGATCATGATGAAGCTTCCGTGCCGTTCAAAAGTTGGGAGGATTACTTCATCATTGATGACCGTCGTTTAGGGTGAGTGCATATTTCTGTTTCGACTTCATTGGTATGTATAGTTTTGGAAGACAATGCCATGCAAGAGAAGTAGACTAGATTCATCAGTGATGAATTTCAAAATTGTTTATTCCACGAACACGAAATCACGTCACACAACATACAATCTCTGATCGGCAGTACTAATCCGTCTACCGATCCAGATCACCAATAGGAAGTAGACACCTCCCCGAAGTGATGGACTGCCTGTTCAGAGAGCATCGTGAGCATTGAGCTGACCGACTGAAATGTAGGAATCGAACAATCAGATCATTCAGTAACGTGAAACCTGCTGAGCGAACAGCTTGTCCGAGACGCCACTCATGTCGAGTAGAACGACGGCGTCCACTAAAAAGAGTTGTGGTGAAGCTCATCGATTGCGATTTATCATTTTCTGTTCTAGATTTTCATCATTTCTAAATCGATTTTGTATCAACGTTTTTGCTTACTGAGAGTTCTCGCTCCCCTGCCTCCAATGGGATCCGGACGAAGACGAACAGCACCGAGATGGAGAGATGGACTAAACAATCAGAATGGAGTAAAATAATTACGAAAATGTAGCAGAGAATCAGAAGTTCGTACATTCCGTTAGTGTTTGTCGGCTGATCAGGCAGATAGACGGATTTCATAGCCATAATGTATCCATCGGCAGCTCCACTCATTCCCACCATTCGATTGATACGAACTATGGTCATATCGCGGTTGGATGCAGGATTTCCCACCTGCAAGGTGATTTTATGAAAATTCTTCAATGACTTTCTCACCCTGACGATATCGCACTGATCGGACAGTTTGGCCACAACCTCTGATGACATGAGACGGTTGGCGTTAGAACCTCGATTCTGCCACATATCCCGCATGACCTCACTTGCTCTCGCTTCTAGTACTTCCTGAAATTGAGCGTGTAAGAAAGCTTAATAAATACAGAGCCCAATTTTCACCGAGATAGTGAACATCCTTCCTCGATTAGTATTCTTACTGAACACGGCATAGCCATCTCTCGTTTCGGCCTCCTGTGATTAGATTGTGCAATTAGAAAATAGTAATGAAGGTATCGAGTGAAAACAAATCGAGTGAAAACTACTTACTTTCTTCCATCCTCGTCGTTGGTAGAAGTCATCGTGGTTGAAAATGGATTCAGCTTCGAGGAAAGCAGATTGGCCCTCCATAAGAGCAGGTGCATACTGAACACAGTCGATACCTCCCAGTCACCAGCTCTCCAAAAATAGTCTCAACTTGCTCTACAACATACCTTTTCATTATCCTCTGACAGAGTATCCGTTACACCCTCTAATGAAATTGATGTTGCAGCATCTGTGTTTACGATGTGGATTGGTCACCCAGTTTACTAAATAACTTACCTATTATAAATGTTGTACTAGTGAACAGAAATGCGATCTGTAGAACTCGCATGTTCAAGTTATAACTCGAAAAAATGATCGTGGATTTCGATCCCCAGGTTTTATAACGAGCACAAATCCTTCCGAGGGTCCAGTGATCAACACTTTCGTGATGTTTTTCTGTCCCAGAACAATCGGAAACTGTCAGTTACAATGAAGGATTGGAAAATTCTCTGTATGAGTGTAGTAGACAGTCAAAGTAACGCAGCATTGTCGTTATCATAGCAAACAGTCATTGGACAAAGAATATGTACAATCATGAAGTGTTCTTCTCAATCACCACCGCGATGAAGAAATTTCTCCAAAGTGACGAACCGTCGTTTCTGATAGCATTGTAAGCAGGGCACTCGCAGTCTGAAAGGAATTGAGCCCTTCATCGATTCGATCCCGGTACCTGCTGAACGAAATCCCTGTCCTGCGCTGCTCGAAGATCGAGAAGGATGATTGCATCCACTGAATTGATCAATTATTTTAGTCCGAATATGAACATGCTCACGAATCGTCTTCGCTGCTCCGTTGGGATAGGGACGAAGACGAATTGAGGCGAGATGGAGGCTGGAAGTTATGGATTGAAACAATATTCCGTGGGCATCATAGGAAATTGACGAACAGTGGTGCTCCGCTATCAGCGGGTTGATCCGGGAGAGGGACGGATCTCATGGCAATGAGATATCCATCTGCACCCGATTGAGTTGGAATGGGACGATAGAGACGAACGACGGTCAGATCTCGACCGACTGCAGGGTTGACGAACTGGAAATATTCGAGGCTGGCTCAATTTGACTTATTATGAATTTGAATAGTGGGTTAGTCACCTAGAAAAATCAAACAAGAAAGCGTACAGCTTTAGACTCACCCTCATGACATCGCTGTTCTCCGATAGTCTCGCAATAGGCTGTGCAGAAACGAGTTGATTACGGTTGGGTTGAATTTGATTCTGCCAGAAATCACGCATCACTTCTCCTTGAGGTGCATCGAGAATTTCCTGGAATCATTCAGTTCAATTTCTTCCGTATATTTAGAGGGTTTTACAGTTAGAGCGAACATCCTTCCTTTGTTCGTGTTCTTACTGTAGATTTCATAACCGTCCCTCGTTTCGTGTTCCTGCAATGATAATATTTAAATTTCGCGACTATTCGAGGAATCATGTGTGTAAGAATTCATGAAGAATTACGAAGAAGTAGATTTGAAACCAGATAAAGTATTTGGAAATCGATTGAACTAACCTTTCTCCAACCTCTCCTTTCGTAGAAGTCAGTGTGATCGAAGATGGATTGTGCTTCGAGGAATGCATTCTGGCCTTCAAGTAGCGCTGGTGCATACTGAAATCAGTCGTTAAAATAGTGATCTTCTGTAAAC
The DNA here is from genome assembly GCA_900490845.1 of Pristionchus japonicus. Taxonomy (NCBI): domain Eukaryota; kingdom Metazoa; phylum Nematoda; class Chromadorea; order Rhabditida; family Neodiplogasteridae; genus Pristionchus; species Pristionchus japonicus. The sequence goes on along the minus strand of LS499178.1, from coordinate 311,278 downwards.
AACTAATGGGTAATAAGCAAAACGAATGATCAAGTTGATTACAATTTCATTCTCGTCCGACAGCGTGTCAGTGACTCCTTCCAGACTCACAGATGTGTTCGCTTCTGCAGATCGCACAATCATAAATGAACAGTGAAACGTAACAAACCTAGTATCTCAGCAGCATCAAAAATCAATAGGCAAATCAGAAGACTACGCATAGTTAGTGAGAGAGTGACCCTTCGGATTTCACTCCTCGCTCTTTATAACGAGCGAAATCCTTCTCACCGATTTCACCACATATTGGGCTGTTTTTCGATCCGGATACATTCTTGTACATTTCCTCACAGAGTGCGGAGTGTGAGTTATGATACTGCAAGAACTGACCAGTCTATCATCTTGCATTCATACCTCTTTCATCATTCGACCAATGGAACAAATGATTAATTCGTATTCCGGAACTATGATTCATTATTTTCTCTTCGAGCAACGTTCAACGATCACCAGACGTGGACACAGACAGACTCAAATGAGGACAAATCGCTTTATCAAAGAACACCCTGTCAGAATTAGCGAGAACAAATGGATGGAAAGGGCGAGATAATCTGCGGAAGTGTGTAATAATCAGTACTTCCATGCCGAGTAGACCTCATTAAATCGATGCACTGCCTGATCCGAGATCATTCCAAGGACGAAAGACGCCGCCTGACACAGAGATCTCGCTGATTGATCTATCAAATGATTCAGCACACGTCGGGCCTATTTTTTACTTTTCAGCAAGTGCTTTCTGTTCTTACTTGCTGAGCTGAGGCCTTATCGGGAGCACCGTTGAGAATGATGAGAGCATCGACTGAGAGAATATTGACTGATTTTTCGATTCCGACTGGCTTACGGTATGTTTCTGATGTTCGGAATGGACGAAGTCGAACGGAATAGAGATGGAGCGAGGGGCTGAAAGCAATAATCAAATGTGGACAACCTTTTTTGTGGCTGCTTGTGAAAGAAAACAACAGAGAACTTACAGTCGATCAGTGATGTTATTTGGTTGATCGGGTAGATCGACTGAGCGCACAATGCCAATGTAGCCATCAGAAATGCCACTCATAGCCACTTGTCGATAGAGACGGATTACATTCATCTCGCGCCCAGTGGATCTACTGCCGAACTGAAATGGTAAGTGAGCTGTTTGGATCAACTCTCTCAGATCAAAAATCACGAGAGCGAGAACTAACTTTGATGATATCCGCATTGTCTGATAACTTAGCCACAGTCTGAGCTGTGAACATCCCATTTCGATTGTTCATTCTTCCAATCTGATTATGCCACATATCTCGCATGATATCGGCTGCGCGATTGTCTACGATCTCCTAGATTTGAAAATTTTTGAGTGGCAGAATTAGCAGAAGAAATTACCGTGATCGTGAACATTCTTCCGCGGTTTGAGTTCCTACTGTAGATTGAGCTGCCATCGATTGATTCTAGCTCCTAGAATGGTTGCTTCGAGAAACGGAACGGGCAAACTATTCACTTTTCTCCATCCTCTGCGCTGATAGAAATCAGGGTTGTCGAATATATCTCGTGCCTCGACGAATGCTGATTGACCTTCGAACAATGCGGAAGAGTACTGAATCTGTCATGACTTCACAGAACTAAAGCCGTTGTGAACCTTTTCATTCTCTCCACTCAGTGTATCGGTGACACCTTCGAGCATAATGGAAGTCGACGCATCTGTGATTCGATTATCAAACAGTGGGTAGTCTAAGATTTGCGAACCTGACAACCGAGTAGAAGCAGATACCAAGCAAACGATCAGCAGCCACATAATTTGGTTGATGAAGAAGATGGTCTTTGATTTCCAGTCGATCATTTATACTGAGAGAGATCCGGATCGTAATCCATCACGCTGCCAGACTATCCGGGGATCATTAATCGAGTGCGATTGTGTAATCGGAAACTCCGTGGAACAGACTATCTCACACATCAAATGGATGAATAGGAAAGAACGGGAGTGAACATGAATCAATGGAAGATTAGCTAATTTTTAGCGCTGTCTTCATGCAACTCATTCAGTTCAAATATGTGCATCATGCAACGCACTAATCTTCTCCATCGAATTTCTCGTAGCGGAAAATCAAGTAGAGAATGATCGAATTATGCGCGATTGGTGTACGATTGGATTATAGAGCTGGCAAATTCAAATTTTCGAGGTACTATTCCTAAAACATTTTTAATGCGTAATGCGTCAAGAACTGTGATGATGAGAAGTGATTATTAAAAATTCTCCCTGTACATTCCCAGAGGCTCAACTTCATCGATAATTCTAACCAGATTATGGAAACCGCAATCGAATCATTTCACTATCACGAGTTTCCTCGTAAATTTCCCTCTCCGTAGTGCTACAGATCGCTTATCGGAACCGAAACCATTTGAATAATCTCTATCGAAACCCTCTCTCTTTAGAGGAAGCCTATAAATTTCGCGAGATTGATCCACTCCCTCTCCTTTGTCGCTATCAAGGGAAGCTGCGATGGTTCTTCGACTACTCCTTGCTGCGGCACTAGTGGCAGCTGCAGCTGCTGCAGGAGAAGCCAGCATCGTCATGGGTAAGTGAGGAGATCTGCGACAGCTACGACCATCGATTTGCAGCCGACTGCGGATGTGGTGCGGGAATTCAGACGTACTCAACTGCGACTGCTGCCTACTGCCCGACCTCGTCGTGAGTTTGATTCGAGACTTGTCTCACCAATCAGAGAACGATTAGGGCGCATAAAGGGGCCTACAACTGCTTTTTGTTCTGTGGTAAATCTCAATCCTCGTCAGGTATCCTACCTGCGACATCACAAAGATGGTTAGCGCCAACTGTCAAATTTCCTGCGACGGAGTGAGATCGCGGCTTGCGGTAAGTTTGTAGTCTTAGCATTTTTTTCACTCTTTGATAGGCTTTTCGTCCAAAATCGAATGGTGATGTTGATCGTTTTCAGTACCGCAACAACTCTGCCATCTGGCTATCCACCACCTCCATCTCCTGTGTCAATGGACAATACCAAACGGCGGAAGGAGCGAAACTGTTCAACCTTCAACGTCCAACCTGCGCTTTCAAGGCTTGTGAGTGGCGCTGATCTTTGATCTCTCCTTAGATTGTGCCTTCTCAGCCTGCGACGACTGCTCCGTTTCCTTCGAGGAGACTTGTCCGACGGGAATGACCTGCAGGGTTTGAGTGGCTCCGAATACCTTGAATCACTAGTTTAATCCCAGTTCGGCAACCTGAAGCAGTCAAAGGCAGCTGACGGATGTGGACGGTTGTCTTGCGAAGAGGGATCACTCAAGGTTCGTCAATTCTACGATATTTCAAATGAGTGCTCTCTCAGTTATACGATGAAAACCACCTGCCGATGGCCTACCAAGCACCTACCTTGTACTGTAATACGGCGAAGAAATGGACGAACTACTCACTGGATGGATCGACTGTAGGCGGAACTCAGATCAACGAGACCTTCCATGCTAACTGTGTACTGCCCAAGGGTGAGCTGTATTAGAGCAATACAAGGGGGTGATGATTTTGACAATTCCAGCCTGCGAAGAGTGCGCTGCTCCATTATTTGCGACTAGTCTCGCTCAGCTGCCGACTCCATTCCGTGTCGGGTACCTGCTCAATACGGTTGGTCGAGGAACGCAAATTGGATGATCAGTTCGCCCTTTCAGCCATACCATGTGAGAGAGGAGAGTTATTGCTCTGAAGTGTACTGCCACTTTGGATACGATCTATATGTGAGTGATAGTATGCGGTAAATTCAGAATAAAATGCGGTTCAGGGTTTCTTGGGGACAGCGACGAATGTGACTGGAAGAGAGTACACGAGCAATGGATGGATGCAGTGCGATGGAACGACGTGAGTTGGATTCCATTCCTTGAAGCATTCAGTTGCCACGGAAGAAAGATGTGAGGAAGTGCAGAAGAATGGTGGATTGAAGTAAAACCAGGTGCTTCAATCTCTTGGTTTGAGGATCCAGAAAGAATAGTACTTGTCGGCTCTTCATTACGAAGAATCTCAGATCTAGCCATCATCTGATTGTAGTCACTGGACGAACGGAGGAATGGCGTACACTCCGGCGAATCTGATCGTTACCTGTCTCAAAGCAGCCTCTCGTGAGTATTACCAAATATATTAAGACGATTATCGTTGATCAGACCGAGATTATGACCTGTTGAGAGTGGAAAGTAGCATATTTTCAGCCACAACCACCCTTCCTCCAACCACTACCACTCCCCCAACCACTACATCACCCACCACCACAGTCAACCGTGAGATTGCGGAGCTCTGCGTTTGACATTCAATATTCGTTTTGAGCATGCGGGTCGTACGAAAATCTCGAAGTGGGAGGAGGAAGAGTTGTGTGTGTTGATGGACAGAACAGAATCAGATGTGATGAACCGGGAAAGAAGATTGAGGTAGAAGAGATCACTCCGATCTTGAATAATCTCCATTTCACAGGTCTTCGATGAAGAAGATTCGAAGTTGTTCGAGAAGATGACGTTCGTGTCTGGTAAGGGATGGATGTCTTTCGATTGCAGTGGATACGCGAGAATGTGGAAGACGGGATCAAACGAGATCGTCGCCGTCGCTTGTGAAGGATTCATATGAATCAATTTGCTTATTATTGTAGCCAAAAAAATAAACCACATTAACCACTCGGTCATTTTCCTTATTGGACAACAGCAGATTCGATTGTGAGTCACTCACTGAGCTGTTTTCTTGCAAACCTTAAATGTTAGGCAGTAACTTGCAAATGTCCCAGCCATTTGATTCTCGCAACCAGGTGGGGTTCGTATGACGATTAGAAATAAGAATACTTTAATTTCAGATGATGATGTCCAATTCATCTCAGCCCGTTGTTTTGAATGCTGCTAAATCGATGCGAGTCGCTTCCGAATTCTGCATTAGATTGAATGAGAGCCTACTGAATATGAGAGCGAGAATGTATTAGACAGTCTATTCAACTGGTGATCATGCAGTGGGCTGTCATCACAACACACGTATCCCACTCTTTCAAAGGATTCGTATTTTGTGTTTCCATTCAGCGCGAATAGGCGCGGAGAGGTATCAAGAGGATTATCGGAGAAGATGAAATCGATCACTTCGAATCTCTCTCATCAGTTGACTGAACTGTTTAAAATTCAGGCTGAAGAGAAAATATGAATTTTGAGAATTTTCGCCGCCGAAGAAGATAACTAATATTAAGCAGGGGAATAAGAATAACGACGCAAATCAATAAGGAACTAGGAATCAACGCGAATTTCCGATGGGCTTTAATGAACGAAGTCCATTAAATGGGTAGAATTATATTCAACTATCTTATATTTTTGCTTCCGATTGCACTTGCCTGTTTGAATGCTTTCGAAGTTGCCTTCAACTGTTTGGCAATCAATTTGAGTGTTTGGACGGGCATACGATTGGCGATGATCTCGTGAATAATTTGGCGCATGTTTTGTTTGACATCATTGTCATCGTACGCAGATCCTACTTAGCAATTTTGCTCATCACAATCGAATGAGAATGGATGTTTTCGATTATGTTCAGTTTTAATGAACGGAATGAGATCTTCCGGTAGGTAGAGGTTCTTGCAGTGGGTCACTTTGTCAATTGTCGTATATACTTTCGTTTCTCGAGTCTTTTATTTGAATGATTCGGCGAGATGAAAAGATCCATCGAAAAGACACCATTGATTGACAAACATGAAATCGTACAGCAACGAGAATCAAACACTCTTCTCTTTCTAGTCGATAACACATCACGAACGGGAAAAAGTGGGAATAGAGCAACGTGTCAGTAACTGTTGGCTTCATCTGCATAATCGGAACCCGCCGCTGACAGTCCCATTCTAATCCCCGAACGAGTATAAAAGGGCGGCTCGTTCGAGAGAAGACATCATCTCATCGATCGAAAGGAGAAGAAGATGATTCGTCTACTGTTGACTGTCGCTGCCCTCGTCGGAGTCTCCCAAGCCGCCTATGTATTGGGTAAGTTACTCTTCTCTTCATCAGTGAATTGTTCTCACTGCCTGAAATTGAAGGTGGCTGTGGATGTGGCACCGGAACTCAGCTCCAACAGGGATTCGAGACGTTCACCACAATGACTGCAGCCTACTGCCCCACTTCGACGTTAGCTATTCTAGATTTGGGATTTTTGAATTGTTCGTATCAATGATGTTGAAAGTAGTCGCCCTGATTATCCTGAAAGACGTCGTTGCAGGTACCAGAAGTGCAACGCCACCATGTTCGTCGAAGAACTGTGCACTCTCACTTGCCCCTACTCGAGATCCGTTGTCGCTGTGAGTACTGTTACTCATCTTCCTCTCGAACAGATACAGTATCTGACTACCGTACCTTGCAGTACCGAAACACGTCGGCCACCTTCCTCACTACGCCCTCGGTCACTTGCTCCGATGGAGAACTCACGACTGCCACTGGGGCCAAGATCACCACACAGTTTAACAGACCGACCTGCGCGTTCCTCGCTCGTCAGTTGATTTCAGCTCTTTAGCATTATATCATCTGATTTTGTATAGTCACACACTCAATTTTCTTCATAGAAAGTTGCCGTCAGTAAACAAGGGAGGGAAAGAGTCTCATTGTTTCAGCCTGCAACAACTGCCCGATTACCTTTGAGACAACTTGCCCCACTGGTTTCTCGTGCAATGTGAGTACGGAGTATGCGAGATAGATGCGCACCACAATCAAGTCAATGAGTCTGTGAAAGGAAAGTACAGATCATGAGCAAACTCGTCGATTTCAGCCTGCCAACTACAAGAAAGCGATCGAACCTTCCGATGGATGCGACAGAGTAACCTGCCTCAATGGCGCCAAACTCAACGTTCGTCACCTTCCTTGTTTTTCTATTTTTTGTGCATTTTCCTTGATAATAATGATGATTGTAGTTGTACGACTCTGCAAAGGCCGTGATCACTTTCCCGGCTACGCAACTGTACTGCACCGTGGCCAATAAGTGGTGAGATAAGCATTTTGCTGATTTGAGAGGCATCTCTTTCGGCCTAAAAATTCAGAAGTTACTCAGAAGTGAAGCGTATTGTTTAGTATGAATCGATGATAGACTGACTTTGAAACACGCAGGCAAAACTACTCGAGCATGGGCAATCTTCCTGGTGGCACAGCCGTTCCTACAACCTTCCTCTCCGCCAATTGCGTTCTGCCCAAGGGTAAGCACACAAGTCAAAGCTTTTTCATTTCTTCTCATTGCGGAATTTTCTAGAAGTCTTATAGATGTGAAGGATCCTCGGAATCGACAATCCTTCGCCGGATAATAGATCCCTTCCAGCCTGCGAGACATGCACCAATCCCACCTTCGTCACTGCTCCCACTCAGCTGCCCGTTGCATTCAGAACCGGCTACGATACGGTCACGGTTAGTATCTGAAATTATTCTTCAATCATAATCGATAACTTCTGAAATGTTCACATTCCAGCCCACAATCAACAGACCGACCGATCAGTGCGCGACTGTCACTTGTCCCAATGGATACTGGCTCATGGTCAGTATCTCATTCGGCAGAGATCACGCTGTATACTCACTTTGCATAATAACAGGGATTCGTCGGCACTGACGCCACGCAGAACGGGCTGAACTACACGAGTCAGAACTACATGAAGTGCAGTGCTAACAGGTATGTGCACTGTGGCCTTCCTTGCTATGAGAGAACCAGTGAACTGGTCAATCTGCAACTGATCGTGACGATGGAATGCTTTTCTTGTTTCAGTCAATGGGCGAACGCCGACTACGCCTACACTCCGCAGGGAATGGTCTCACTCTGTATGAGGAAGCAGACTCGTGAGACAAAGTTGCCTGAGAGAGAATCATATCGAGAATCATTTCAGCCTGCCCTCCCATCGACAATGTCCTCGGAAACACGTTCAACGTTTCGTGTGATGAGACGACCAAGATCTCCTCTCTGACTTGCCCAACTGGCAAGAAGCTTTCTGTGAGTATCTTCTTACTTTGAGTTCATGGTATAGGAGTGAGAGCAAAGGTGGTACGAGCCGTCATGTTTCCAGCTGCGTTACACGACTCAGACGTCGACTGTCAAGTACGACAAGGCCACTTTCTTCGCTGGAAAGGTAAGTTGAACTCACCAGTTCGAAGCGCAAACTGCAATTCAGGGTTGGCTTGCGCACGGCTGCGATGCGACCGCAGCTCTCTTCACTTCGGTTACTGCACAGATCCAAGGAGTGTGCTCGTAACTCATCGTCCATTGCCACTAGGTTTCATGATTACTAAACGCTTCTAGTAATATTCTCACTCTGATCGCGATATTGTTGTGCTTCATGAAACCTAGTGTGCAACCTTCAGTTTCTTGTCATTGTCTCGATCGAATAAACAGACTTGCAAATGTGTGTTAGTCTATGGGGATATTTCGGTCTAGACAAGTGATCTGAGATCTTTCACTAGAGAGATTCGGGCTATGAATACGGGAAAGTGAACGGAAGTGTGCGTCTTCCGTGTCTCTCTGAATCATCGAAAGAGCAGTGAAACGTTCGTCTACCAGTACAAATCTCCCCTCCTTCTCTCTCTGCTCTTTCCCGAATCTACTCGTCAGTTTCCGTCAGTTTCGCTCTCGCGCTAAGCAGCCGGAAATGCTTCGACCTCTTCTATTATTGATCAGTACTCACCAGATTGCTGCCTATGACGACTGGCTTGCGAGTGAGTTTCGTTTGAAATCAATCATTTTCCAAACCCTGTTTTCAGGACAAATCCTTCTCCCGTTGTCCTCAGCAGCGTATGCTGAAGATCCGACACCGTGTTTGAACAGGAAACTGCCTGGATCTCAAGTATGACACCGTGGAAAAAAAGTGTTTCAGCTCATGGTTCAATCTGTTCTAGTTGTCTCGTCGATTTGAGATCGCCTGTGACGACACAGGAAACAACACATGTAGTGCATTCACATTCGTGGATGAGTCAAAGAGGATGGTCGGATTGGTGTTCAGGTTCATTTATCGAAAAATACATCTGTTTGTCTGAGAAGAGTACATTGACCATCGTCTCCCAATTTCAGAGGCACGAACTCTGATGAGCAACTCGCGTACGAGACTCAGTCGATCCTCACTTCTGGCCAGGTAAGGAGACAGCATCGAGACCCTCCAATACGATTCTGCGTTCAGATGACATTCCAAGATGGCGGAAAAGTCGCTCCATACTTCAATAACGCATTCTTCTCCGTAAGTTCAACCAACAGGGAAATTGATCTAACGGGATGCGTTTCAGTTGTGGAATAGCGCTGGTCTCGGTTGCAACGTTCAAGAGCTCTCTAATAAGTATCCCAACTTCTATCTCTATGTCAGTGTTTTTGTTTGCTCGTTCTTCTAAGAATTTGATAGGATTCTGCACAATCTTCAGAATCGAAAAGTAATCTTTCGTTTAGATCACGGGTCACTCTCTCGGAGGTGCAATGGCAGCCCTCTCTGCCGTCCACATCATCTCGAGTGGAGTTCACTCTTCGAGAAGGTTCGAGCTCCATTAATATCCACTGGTTGAGTACTTGTGTAAACTGTGCGCAAGAACGAGATCACAAACAACACAAAGATCGCGATCGCAGAATGGTTCTCTACACGTTTGGTGAGCCGAGAACGGGAGATACAGAGTTTGCGAGACTGCTGGATTTCTCGGTTTGGAAAGCCAGAAGAGAGAGGAAAAAAAAGGAAAATCTGCAGATTGAAGCGTATCGCGTCGTTCACAACAAGGACAAGATCCCTCACATTCCCACTGAAGCGATGGGCTATCAGCATCATGGAACCGAGGTTGGTAGCTCGATTTTTAGAACAAGAAAACAAAACAAAAATAACAGGTATTCTATGAGAACGACATGCAGTTGGGAGCTACCTACAAGTTGTGCAGAGGAGATGAGAATGCGGATTGCTCGGATAAAACGTGGGTTCAGAAAAGGAACGCAAGAACATTGATTGATTTAGTCCACTGAACGAGACCACTTTCGATCCCGATCATCTTCATTACTTCGGAGTGAACGTTTTACAGTTCGGAAAGCAGGGGTGTGTAAATGGTTCTTATTGATTCCGATGCTATGCATTGTGCTGACCTTTCCCTACGAGGTATAAATGATGTTCACTACAACGAACTTATGCTCAATGCGAAGAACACTGTACTTGTGCCTCGTTATTCTGCAAACAAAAGATCATCGGAGTAAAAAACAAATAGGAAGTATCCACCAGAGACCAACGCGGTGTTATTAGGGAACTTACTTGTCCTTTGGTGGTCATAGAACACATAATGTTTTCCCGATACATCCGTTCCTCTATTGAGGTGCAATTATGCCTCTTCTGTTATTTACACGTGTGAAAAGTCAAATAGTCATCCTTGCCATCCATACAAATACTCGATCTGATCCAATTACCTGAGTTACTTTCACTCTCTGTCTCGACCGATTGCGGTAGAATGAAGTTGATTGTATGCCTTTCCTCTCTTACAATGCTCATCTCTTTTTGCACAGCTGCGAGCCATGCGTACAACGACAGTCTGGCAAGTAAGTGGTTTGGATTGCTTCCAAATCAGACATGTGCTTCAAAACCATAATTTCAGGAGAAATCCTCATGCCCCTAGCATCAGCAGCCTACGCACCCGATCCGAAACCGTGTTTGAATGTTGTACTAGACGGAGCGAAGGTATTTCTCGTTCATATTATCGTTCAATATCCTCAATCTCAGCTAAATCGCCGCTTCGAAGTTCCCTGCGACTCCACAGGCAAGAACACGTGCAGTGGATTCACTTGGATTGATGAATCGAGGAGAATGATGGGACTGGTGTTCAGGTGAATTTCGAAATGGTCAACAAGGTAAAATTTCACTGATATTGCAGAGGAACTATTTCTGACGAGCAGTTCGAGGTTGAGCTTCCATCCATTTTGGCTGATCGACCGGTGAGTGTAACAAGCTTTGCCTAAGGGTATGATATTTGAAATTCAGAGGAAATTCCACAACGGCGGGCAGGTTGTGCAGTACTTCAACGACGGATTCTTCGCGGTTTGCCATAATTGTGGATAATTTGTTCTTTATTACTCAATTGTCAGCTTTGGAAGAACAGCGGAATGGGAAACAATGTCCAAGAGATGTCCAAGAAACATCCCGATTTCGATCTATACGTGAGTTCCATTTCCAGCATTCATTTTCTCACATTCTGAAATATTTTCTCTTCAGATCACCGGTCATTCCCTCGGAGGAGCAATGGCTGCCATCTCTGCAGCATACATCGTTGCGAATGGAGTTCACCCTCCCAATAGGTAAGCTCAACTTTCACTTTCAACCAACAAGGGGGTTTGAATTTTCAGAGTGATTCTCTATACATTCGGCAACCCTAGAATCGGGGATGCTCAGTTCACTCGACATTTGGGCTCATCGGTACTGCACTTTGATTATTCGACAATTTTCTACTATTTTTCAGATAACCTCCTACCGCATCGTCCACAACATGGACATGGCACCTCATATTCCTTTCCAGTCTTCGGGGTATCAGCATCATGGAACTGAGGTACACTATTCTCATTTTCGAACTTACAGAAGTATTTGCAGGTATTCTACGAGAACGACATGGCGCCAGGCTCGCAGTTCGTTATTTGCAAGAACAACGAAGATGTCAAGTGTTCAGGCAAATTGTGAGTTAGAAACGAAGAGATCCTCAGATAAATAATAATTCAGCCACGTGATCGAGACTAACTTCGGTACGGATCACGTTCACTACTTCGGAGAGAACATCCTTGCGTTTGGACAGCAAGGTTGCAAGAGATCTGCGAAGCATTGATAGCTGATAGATGTTTCAAATAACGGATTGATAAATTTGATTTGGACATGATTTCTTGATTGTGTTCACTGAATGACTTCATGATACACTCCACTCATGAAAATGTAGTAATGGATCATGGGAACAGTCGGTGTACGAGGAAGAAGAACAGTTGTACGTGCACAGTTTTGTTTTCAACATGAACTTCCCCTCTACGTTCAAGTTGAGTAGATGTTGATCGAAGACTACAGTCGGCTATCCTTTCGACCGAAACAATGGCATCGGATCTCTCTACTGATCCAGTTCCTGAGCTGCGGAGTACTTCGATAAACAATGGAGAATTCGGAATCCATACAAAACGGACACTAACCTTCTATTTTGCCACACATCCCTTCCATTTGGACGAATGATCATGCTGGCCTTCTCGTTGATGTTCCTGCTTATCTCATCTGCAGATGCAGATGTCCCAACGGAGTTCGACTGCGGGCTTGCTCGTGAGATACTTGAACCGTTTCTAATATTAGTTTCCTTTTTTTGAAATTGGGAGGTGAAGTGTTCAATCCACAGGTGAGGTCCTCCTTCCTATGGCCTCCGCAGCCTATGCAGATGATCCAACTCCGTGCTTGAATAGTATTCTGCCCGCAGTCAAGGTTTTGTTTATAGACTCGAGCGTTTCGTAACTAGTAATCTCAGAGTAATATTCGCTACGAAATTGCTTGCGATTCCACGGGGAAGAATACGTGCAGCGCCTACACATTCATCAATGAGAACACGAAGCATATTGGATTGGTATTCAGGTAGCCAATTTCTGAATTCATAGACTGATTGACTTTGCAGAGGAACAAACGCGGACGAACAATTCGAGATAGAGCTTCCATCACTACTGGCTACTCCGCCGGTGAGGTTTCTGACAATTGGCATGGAGATGATTCAATACTTACAGATGGACTTTGCAAACGGCGGCAAAGTCGTGCCCTACTTCAACGATGGATTCTTCTCGGTTTGATTTGATTACGAAAAAGAAACGAATTATGATGTTTCAGCTATGGAACGCGAGTCTCGGTGATAATGTGAGGGAGATGTTGAGACAGAATCCCGACCATGATCTATACGTGAGTGCCGTTTCGCTTGATGCGCCTACTCTATTGGAGCTTCAGATCACGGGTCATTCCCTCGGCGGAGCGATGGCTGCACTCTCTGCAGCACACATCATCGCCAGTGGACTCTTCCCAAAGAACAAGTTGGCTTCCAAATATTCGTTTAACTTCGAGTCTGTATTCCTTCAGAGTTCTTCTCTATACCTTTGGAGAGCCTCGAATCGGAGACGCGCAACTCGCGAGCATTCTGAACTCAGCCGTTGCCTATCGCATCGTGCACAACAGAGACCTCGCCCCGCATATTCCATTCCAGTCACAGGGATATCAGCATCATGGAAAGCAGGTCAATCTCTTGACTTCTTATTCTGGTCAATATTCATAATTCTAGATCTTTTACGAGAATGGAATGGAACTGCATGCGCCGTACATTATTTGTGAGGGAGAAGAGGACCCAAACTGCGCTAATAAATTGTAAGGAACTACACGGAAAATCAATGGTCAATCCGTATTTCAGCTCCGTGATCGAGACGAACTTCGGAACCGATCATGTCCATTATTACGCGAGGAATGTGCTAACGTACGGAGCAGAGGGTTGCCCCAATACCCCAGTTCCAGTGCATAAGAATACGGATGTCGCATCTGATACATAATAAACATTTATTCCCTGAATGAATCATTGTTGTTCGCCCCGATCGGAAATCGCTGGGATAATCGCTGGTCACTTGATGTTTTCCTCTACTAGGCTAAATCTGGGTGAAGGGAAGAACGAAGAACTGCAACCATATGACTCTCTTTGTACTACTGGAGCATGCAATGCAGAAGGAGAATGGAGGCCAGCAGCAACCATGGTTACACTCAATTGGGAAGAGAGAGAAGAAGAATGAATTCGTTGGAACTACTGACTCCCTTTACGCCCTGCACTTTTAGTAACCTCGCAAGTTCTATTCCATGCCCACATGCACTCTTCCTCTTTATTTTTAGTTTTATATCTTTTTATCTATTCTATCGCTTGAGTTATCTGTGGTTAGATTGTAGTCAGAGTGGTTTACCGTCGAGTTGTGCTCTCTCAATCTCTAAGTACAGCTGGCTGGCACACAACTGAGTGCGTCTCTCTCCTCCTTCCCTCTCTCTTGTCTTTCTTTGCCTGCTTCTCTTCTCTCTCTTCGAGGTCATCAAAACACCTCTCTCCTCCCGATGGCGCAATCTTGCGTAGCCCAACTGAGAATAAGGCAGCGCGCCTTAGTCAACAGTTTTCCACTTCCTTTATCCTCGTTCTCACATCCAGTTTTTACCTTTTCAGTGTCATGGAATCGGAATCCCTGAGTCAAGACCAGAGTGCATCGACTCTTCTTCTTGTTGAGGACGAGGAAGAGGAGAGAGAAGAGGGATTCTTCACGCGATTCTACAAGCTCGTACTAAAGTGAGAGCATTAGAAATTCGATTTTCAAATGATAAAAGGCGCATTTTAGTTCAGACGATGAGGATGATGAGGATTACTCTGACGTCAAACCCGTCTCCTTCTTCGAATTGGTCAGTTTCTCCTTCTCAATCTTATCAACTAGTCCTAGATAATGCCTCAACGAAAACGGTTTCTATGACCACATCGATTTCATTTTTAGTTCCGATTCGCCTCCACCAGAGATAAGCTGGCAATCTGCTTTGGCTGCTTTCTATCGGTGATTCTCGGATTGTTGCCGCCCGCTCACATTTATATATCTGGATTACTCACTACGCTATATGTTGATGTGAAAGAGGTCAGGACGAGTTAGTTATTGAGTCACAGTAAAACTACTTCAGCCTAAAGGAGACCTCGAGTTTCTCCATCTCATCTGGAAGTTTTCTCTCCTCTATTTCGTCTTCTTTGTCTTCACTTTCATCGTTGGATATGTTGAGGTGCGCAAACAAAAGAGATAGGTAAAGGAAGAAGTATTGCTTCCAGAGTTGGATGTTCTTGTGGGCGAGTGAGAGAATCGCGCAGCGTGTGAGGAGGTGATAAACAAAGCTTGGACATAAAATCTGAAAAATGTCGTTCAGTAAATTCATCGCTGCCGTTCTCTCTCGAGAAGCATTCAATGAGGACGAAGCGAGTAGTGGAGAACTGAGCAACCGTTTGAGCAGGTAGGTCATTACAATACGAACGAAAGCAGTAAACTCTATTGGTTTATGACCTGTCTCATCAATCAAAGACAAACGAGAGCGTGTTGTAAACTTTCTCTTGTTTTCACGCAAGCTGAAATAACTTATAAACTGCAGCAACGTCGACCGATTCAAAGATGGTATTGGAGAATGCATTGGAACCTTTGTCGGGTAAGCCACAACGATGTTATTGTGGAGAGGAAGTCCTTTAGGTGCGCATCAATGTTCATCTCTGGATCGATTCTCAGCTTCTATCTCGACTGGAGAGTTTCTCTCATTCTGATATGGAATGGGCCAATCTCACTCATCACTTCCACTCTGATTCCTTTGGTATGATTTAAGACAGGTCATCCAAAGTTGAAAACCGTTCAGTTATCCTCGTCTGCAAACAGCAAGGTAGTGGAACTATCCGAAGAAGCCAATGGAATCAGTGAGGAGGCGATTCTCAATGTGAAGACGGTCGTTTCTTGCAATGGAGAACGGACGATGATTGAAGTGAGTTCCTTTCCTTCTTTTTTTTCTTTGCGGCAGAATTGTTTTCCAATTGTGGCCATTTTTACGGTCAGTCCATATATTGTTACAGAGATACACTGCTTCACTCCGTTCATCACTTGGTCCCTCAATTCGAATTGGATTCGTGGGGGCACTCTGTGATGGAGTAGCCTCCATCCTCCATGCTGTGTTTCACACTGCCGGATTGTGGTGAGATGAGGAAACTGTATTTATTTGATTTCCGAAAACGGACCGGGTTGGGCAGTTTGCAGTATCCAAAACTTTCCAACATCGATCGCTTGCAGGTACGGCGCAATCAGCTATCACTCAGGTCGCATCGAGGGAGCTGGTTCAGTCTTCGCTGTCGTCGGTCTCGCCATGGACAGCTCCAGCTGCTTCAGTAAGAGTTTCCCCTTGTGATGTTTGATACCGCTTTGTAAAGTTTTCATTGAATGATAGGATATTAGGTTTCGCAAGTAATCTCTTAATTGGGTACATTTGTTTATTCTCAGCACATCTCGGTCCGAAACTGATGGCAGTGATGAAGGCGCGCGCAGCCGCTGCTAAGATCTACCAGACCATTGATTCAGTGAGACGATAAAATCGAAATGGAGAAATGATGGAATATTATTCTAGAGCTTTAATAAGGAAGAGGAAGATTTTATGGAGAAGCTTGATCCTACGTACGCTGAAATGAACCTAGAGTTCAAGAATGTCTCGTACACATTCCCAACAAGGTATCTCAAACCGCGTTGATAAAGCTCTTCGTGGAAGTTCAATCTTCCTTTGCAGATCACAACCCGTTCTGCAAAACCTCTCCTTCACTCTCACTCCAGGAGACTCGATCGCACTTGTGGGCAAGAGTGGATGCGGGAAGAGTACTACGGTTAGTGTTGTATATTTTTATTTTGATCTGAATCATTCGTGCTTGATGTATTGACTAAATGTTTTCCAGCTCAAACTGGCGACTCGCTTTCTAACCGCTGTTTCGGGTACAATATTGCTAGATGGACAATCGCTTGAGAATTATGACAAGAAGAAGTGGAGAAGGGTAAGTCACACACATTTCCTTGGCATTTGCAATCATGTCATTATTATTTTCACAAATGTGTCTCAGCCTAATAGGATCCTTTCCAGATGGTGGGCGTAGTCTCGCAAGAGCCCTCACTCTTCAATGGATCCATCAGAGACAATATCTGCCTGGGTCGGCCATTCTCTGACGAGCAAGTGGAGGGAGCATGTAGAATAGTCTACGCTCACGATTTCATCATGGGATTGGAGAAGGTGAGAAATAAAATGTTGAACCTCGTTACGACTTCTGAGTCTGCCAGCTTACCGGAAGTCGATAAGATCTCTAGGAAATATAGTTTGTTTTGTCTTTCAGGGTTATTCAACCCTCCTTGGTCCTTCTGGAGTCTCACTTTCTGGTGGACAGAAGCAGAGAATCGCCATTGCTAGAGCGATCGTGTCCAATCCAAGACTCATTCTGTTGGATGAAGCCACCAGTGCACTCGACACAAAGTCGGAGAGAATCGTTCAGGTGAGAACTCTTTTCAAGACATCATCTACTGGTGTTTAGTAAATTGAACATTTAAAACGTTCGCTCATTCAGGAAGCCCTGGACTCTGCTTCTGAAGGTCGAACGATGATCGTGGTCGCTCATCGACTGAGCACCATCAAGAATGTCAAGAGAGTGATTGTGATGGATGAGGGAAGAATCGTGGAGAGTGGAGGTATTTGTAACAACATCACACTCGTCCGCAATAATGACGAAATTATTATCAATTTCAGGCTACGATGAATTGCGCAAACGCTCCGACGGAATCTTTGCACGAATGATCGCCGCTCAAGAGATTGAAAGGCATGAAGAAGAGAAGGAAGAAGTCGAAGAAGACGAGGAAGATTCAGACTCGATCGATTCTATCAGGAAGAGCAGTGACAGCATAGAAGAGGTTTGTCGCCCATCTCGATTTTCGAAATAACCAATCGTTCAGGTGACTATCGAAGAGTTCCCCATCACAACGGGAGGCATTTTCTCCCTTTACTTCTACAACAAGCCACGAGCGCTGTTCACAACGATTCTATCGTCGCTGAAGGGACTCGAAATGCCCTTGACGGCGGTTCGTTCGTTTTCGTTGAATCGTTATTTCAACATTTTTCAAAACCTATGATGCATTCCTTTCCAGCTCTCATTTTACTTTGTCTTCTCTTCTCTGAAAGATTCGGAATACCAAACCGAACTGTTCTGGACGATGATTGGCACTCTTCTAGCAGGAGTCTTCAACTTCTTCGTCATCATATTTTCGGTACGTTCCATTTTTTTCTCTTCAGTAGGGTGAATCAAAGCTTCCACCGATCCATCACAGTGTTTGAGTGACCGTGCCACCCGATTAATTGTAGCAAACAGCGCACACTTACACGGGAGAATCGACGATGAACGACGTCCGTGTTGCCTGTTTCTCGTCGTTGATGAAGAGGCCGATGGCGTGAGTATCTTGTTATGGGAAAATCAATACTCCTCGATGAATTGCAGAGGAAGAAACACGCTTACATGCGTACTAGTTCATAGTCACCACCCCCACCGTACCACAATCAAATATTGAAGATACTTCGACCGTGCCGAGACTTCACCTGCCGCCTGCTCCGTCCGTCTCTCGCAGCAACCACCCATCGCAATGGCGGTAGGTATTTGTGTGAGTCATATGCATTAGAAGAAATTTTTCGTTTGTGTCCATCTCTAGCATGTACAAGTTTGTCCACATTTGTTCATAAAAGTATAACTGAGTCGTATCTACTTCAGATCGTGCACAATTCGATGGCCAACATGATCGAGAACGTCCTTGCTGGGTGCATTATTGCAGTTGTCACCTTCTTCATCTGTGTACCCAATGGATTCGTGAGTCAACCCTCATTGTATAGCAAGATTATTGCACTGCTAGAGTAGTGCAAGAAACTAGTTTTTCAGGTCGGTCTCGCATATCTTACCATCTTCTTCACAACTTTCGTCCTCGTTGAATACTACAGTAACAAAGCGTACAATGAGCTAGTGGAAATCGATAAATCGGGAGAAGTTCGATATTTAAATTCTCTCTGATTTTCTTATAGTGGTCGTAGTGACCAAGCTTTTTAAGCTAGCCATGGAAATCTTCGACAACGTCGCAACCATCCAACAGTTGGCAGTTGAGGATCACTTCCAAGAGAGATACGATGCGATTCAGCAGATGAGAAGGAAACCACTCGCTACGGTTTGTTCAATATGCAATGATTTGTTATTTTCGATCATAACTCCTCCTAACAAGAGAAGGGAGTCACATCTGTTCTTTCAGAAAATTCGCACACTATCTGCGGCGCAGGCTATCAACGAGTCGGAAGAGATGCTTCTTGACTCCATGGCTACGTGTGAGTTGTGGAATTATCACCCGATTAGCAGTGAATATACTCACGAGAATACTCAATTCGATTATTTTCAGCTATTGGCATCTACTTTGTCTACAAAGGCTTGATCGACATCAAGGCGTTGTACGCTACCGCGGTGAGTGGAGAGATTCAGCACTTTGATTGACGGCTCATATTAGAGCGGTAAAGAAATGTGAATCAGTAAAATAAATCCTTTCCAGTTCTGCGTCTCAACATTGGGATACTGCGCATTGATGATGAGCTACTCATTCAAGGTAAAGGTTGTTCATTATTTTTAAACGCGCATAGAGATACCATCGTACTCTCACACTTCAATGTGTAACGAGAATTGTAGGATATCATCTTGGCCTCTTCCGCTGCTCGTCTCCTGTTCAAGTTGATCGATCCATCTACGAAGAATGAGAAGAATGAAGAAAACAACGAACAAGTGAGCAACCTGATTTTTTAAAAATAAATTTTGTTTGCAGCTACGCGGATTTGTGCGAGCTGACTCTGTATCCTTTGCATATCCTTCCAGACCGAGCAAGAAAGTACTCAATGATGTCAATTTTGCTGTTGGTGAAGGTAAGTTATCTGAAGCACATTGGGGAACAATGCAATTATTATCCAGGTCAATCTCTGGCACTCGTAGGCCCGTCAGGAGAAGGAAAGAGCACGATAGTGAATCTGATTGAGCGATTCTACAATCCCACACAAGGACAACTGGTAAGTGTTTTGCAAGTGAAAAATGATCACATGAGTTCCACCTACAGTACCTCGACGACGTCCCGTTCCCGTCCATTTCGTCCACAACTCTTCGTTCTTCCATTGCGCTCGTCAGTCAGGAACCTGTGCTCTTCAGAGGATGTAAGATCGCTTTGTGTCAATCGACATAGGCGTTGAGAACAGTTATTCAAACGGTAACAAAGACTTACTATTTAGCTATCCTGGACAACGTCCGTCTGGGAGTCGAGGATGTGAGCGACGAAGAAGTAATACGAGCCTGCCGAATGGCCAACGCCCACGAATTCATCCAACACTTCCCGGAGGTAAGCACTGATCTCAGTTTCTTATTCAACAGGAAAGCATACCAAGATGTTCAACGGGATCATTTCAGGGTTAGTCCACTCCAGTGGGAGAAAAGGGTCGATCGTTGTCTGGAGGGCAGAAGCAGAGAATCGCCATTGCGAGAGCACTAGTGAGGAATCCGAGAGTGGTCGTTCTCGATGAAGCGACGAGTGCATTGGATACGGAGAGTGAACAGGTTCGTGCTGTTGATAATTTATATAAACATCAGATTTTGTTTTCTCAGGTCGTTCGTGAGGCTCTTCTCGCTTCTGCAGAAGGAAGAACTTCAGTCACTATCGCTCATCGACTGGATACGATCAGACATTGTGGTAAGGAGAGAAGGTCTCAGAGAAGAAGCATGAGAGATTTCATTTAGATGAGATCTGTTTCATCGAAGGAGGCCGGATAGTGGAGAGAGGAAAACACGATGAATTGATGGAGAGAAGAGGAAGATACTGGGCAATGGTTGAACAACAATCGTTGAGTTGAGAGTAGGCATCAATTTACTGTTGCATACGGTTCGCCTTACTTTATTGCTTTAGCATACTTTTTCTGCTGATCTCAATCCATATCAGTAATTTCTCTTTGTTTCTGATAAACTATGCCTGTTATTTGATTTTATCCTAATTAATATCACAAATTAAGGCTGAAATGTAAAACATTTATTATGTGCAACACACGAGTAACTGAGATAATGAGCAAGTCAAAATGATTCAGTAATAGTTAACTTTAGGCGATCCTCGAGCTTTGCCGCAAGTTCGTCTGAAATGAGTCTATTTTCTCCAAAACTCACACCTAAAGATACCTGAGCGGCGATATTCCTCAATTTAATCGATCGTCCCTTTCGGACATCGATCATAGTACGCTCGACCATTTTACCGTTTGGCGCAATGAATCGAGTTCTGAAACGAGATCGATGTCTGCATGTTGAAAACGAAAAACCTACGTTTTCTTGCCAGCCAACTTCCTTCCCGTGGATCTCCTCAGTCGCAGCTGATTCTCAAGCAGAGCGATTCGCTGCTGTTGAGAGATAACAGTGGACTGGAGCTGGACGACCGTTGAGAGGAGCCGATTCACCTGAGAAAACAACTGTTAAAAAACTACATAAAATCAGAAACGTACCTCGGTTCTCAGCTCTCCTATATTGTTCGACGTAATGGCTGATGGTTTGGGTGCTTCCTGGATTGGCGTGCGAGCGGGCAGTTTAGAGGCATTCAGAGGCCGCTTGGAGAAGATTCTGCAAATATGAATCTTAGAACTGATAGAAGCAGTAGCTTCAAACCTAAACGGCGCTTTGGATCTCGCCACTGTAGTCGCATTCGTTCTGTTGAGAGCCTTCAACTGGGTCTTCACTGTTGTCGGGGTCGTTGCAGCAGTGACTGCTGCACTGGCTGCAGATGTCGTCGTCTTAGATGCATCAGTTGTCGTCGTGTTGTTGAGCAGCCGACGAAGAAGAGGAAGATGAGATTTACCATGGGGTCTGGGTATTGGTGTATTGCATCATCATAAATTGAATATTGCATACCTCCTCTTCAATGTGGTGGTTCGAATAGGCAGCTTGGTAGTCGCAGCTCTGCTCGAATTCGTAGCCGCCCCAATCGCTGAGTCCAGCTTCAGAGGAAGCAGAGTGTGGTTTGTCGGAGTTGGTGTCTAAATTCAATGATTTCTAATGAAATTCTGCACTGGCTACCGTTTTCTGCACAGCGAGCGTCGTCCTGTTCTGAGCACGCGAAACCTTGGTTCTTAGAGATCGCAGTTGCTGCTTCACCGTTGTCGGTTTCGTCGTTGAGTTCAGCGGTTTACGATTGCGCACCCGGAACGGAATCACAGGGCCAGTTGAGGGGATTGGCGTGCTGAAATAATCGTTTTTTTTTACATTTGACTAGACCAAACTTGACTCTTACTTGCTCGTTACATTGCCCAGGTCTTGTGTAGTAGTAGCTGTGACGACTGCGGCGTTGTGCGAAGCAGTAACGGCTGGTGCAGCCGTTGAAGTCTTGGCGGTTGCTGCTGGAGCTGCAGTCGTAGTTGATGATGATGCAGCCGTTGAGGCCACGGTGGTAGACGACGTCAGAGTGGCGACAGTAGTCGATGCTGCTGCTGCAGTGGTCGTGCTTGCTGCAGGAGCAGGAGTGGTGGTAGTTGTGGTCGTCTGAAGATGCTTGATTGGTAGAGCCAGGGTCACATCACAAACCGTCAGATCAGCCTCTATGCTGGTTGTCGTTCCAATCACTGCGGCAGAATCGCCAGCAGTCGTTGTCTCGAGGGCAGCAGTTGCCGTGCTCGATCCAATGGCATCCGAGAGAATGGTGGTTGTGGATGGGGCAGAGGTAGTCTGGAATGGGCCTTCTTGGATGATTCTGAGGCGGATTCCTCACCGATTCAGTGGTTGTTCCAGCTGTAGTCTCGATGGATACTACGTCTCGCTTTCCTCTGTCAGCAGCGTAGAAGGGAATGTCCACGATGTTGGGGCGCTGGAAAGATAACTAATCCAGGGAACGAAAGTGAGTGAACCTTGGTCTGAGTGAGGGGAGACTGTCTTCTCGGCAGTGCAGGAGCCTCAGTGAAGCGGTCGTACCACTGATCCCACGGCTTTTGGAATTGCACGGAAGATGGGGCGAACTAGAAAAGTTAATGATTGTGTACTAAATTCAAGTGGGTAAAATCACCTCATCAGCTCTATGCAATTTCTCCACGGGAGGAGCCAGACCGAAGAACATCATGTTCTTGTTTCGTTTCGCATCTTCGGCCTTTGCAAACTCGCTGTTGGCAATAGTGCGAGGATCGATGTAGATCTGCAAATATTGTAAAATAATATCTCCATATATTGCCCAATTCACAAAAAAATGGTTGCGGATCTTACATTCTCTCTGCCCAACGTTCTCGGAATATTAGGACGAGCAGCACCGATGGGATTGTGCAAGATACCGATGAACTGAAATGCTTATTCAGCTTCAACCAATGAATTCTCGAACCTGATCATTCCTGAATGGTTCCTTGTAGGAATGTTGATGGACGAAAGTGAAATCGACTGGTGCCTGAATGTC
Organism: Pristionchus japonicus; assembly: GCA_900490845.1. NCBI lineage: Eukaryota > Metazoa > Nematoda > Chromadorea > Rhabditida > Neodiplogasteridae > Pristionchus > Pristionchus japonicus. The sequence goes on along the minus strand of LS499178.1, from coordinate 288,267 downwards.
AGTTTCACTCTCACTTTCACCCAATGAGTGCAACCTCATGAGGAGTTCCGGCTTGTTGAGATTTCGGGAAGAGCGCGATGGGATTCGGTCGATTACCAGCGATGTTTGCGGGCTGAACTCACTTATTTTTATTCAATCTCGAGAGAAAGCTAACCTGGAACGAAGGGTCATTTGGATCGATTATAGTCGGCGTGAAGTTCTCTCCAAACTCTGGGCTTGCTCCTCTTGGTGGTCCAGGTATCCTCCCAGATCCTCCACCAATTGGGATGAATTCTCTGTAAGATGCATCGATGATTGTATCCATTCATCGTAACCCCTTTTTTGCTCTTCAAGGCCGTCATTGGTACCCCTTTTCTTCCGCACTCAAGATAGGCATCGCTAGCAGTTCACAGCGTTTTTCTACGTGAGTGAAAGCAAGCACACCTACGCAAATAGCACCTCTCACCTTCGATGAAATTGCATTACAAAGGCTTAATATGCTCAAAAGATTGTCGAGATGGGTAAGATTTTTTGAGATCGAACGTTCATTGAGATGGAAAATAACTTTTGACTTACTGCTGTGCGAATGTTGCTGTCGCCAGGCCGATTACAGCAAGAGTGAGGCGCATCCTGTGCAAAAAAGTGGAGTGCGAGAAGCGGATTACCGGATATCGTATATTCGCGCTGGTGAAGTCACAGTGAAGAACAATGAACAATTTTCAACAAGGAACAAACAGGGAGGAAAGAAATGAGCAGAAAATGGCCTCCACCATCTCCTATTGAATGAGACCATAAACACGCTCAAGGTTCTGAGGTAGATAGCTCGTTCTGATACTCTTGAATGGATGGATTGAATGGCAGAGAGGCTCGACCTTGGAAGATCGATGCGAAAACAGCGATAGTCTAAGAGTTTACAGGCGTGAACAATAGAGAGAGAGGAACTGAAGTGAAAGTGGCAAGTGAGAGGAGTGAAAATGGATTAGAAAGTGGGGAATGAACAGAGCGAGGGAATATCTCTACAGGATTGATGCGACCTCAGTCGACCTTATCCATGAGGCGATAGCGAATGTAATAAGCGAGTTCGTTACATCTAATCTCTCTCATACAAAATATGCTGCACGCACCGAATAAGCCTCGATTGAGTTGGTCGAGTAGAGGGAAGCGTACAAAGGGAGGAAGCGGTTTGCTCTCGCACTTGTATGGCAGAGGGAAGGTGCGAGCGCGCCTTTTTCGAGAGCACAAGAGGCTCCAATTGGGGGTTATTACTGTGGAAGAAGCAAGAGAGGAAAGAGAGAGACGAGTTACGCCATTTCCAGTCAAGAAACACCTGACCGTTCACTCAAATTCGAACGTTGAGATGAGGGAGAAGGTTGGGATGGAAGGAAGAGATTAGCTTTAGGGGACAAAGGAGGGAATGCCAATGACAAGGTTAATTGGATGAGAATTAATGGGACGGGGTGCAAATCTTGAAGCTCGATTGAATGTTGGTCCAAGTGTAGTGATGCATGAATTCCCTCAACAGAAAGATAGAGATCGGTCTCGAGTGGAAAGCCATTCGCATTTATAATGATGTGCATGAACAAAGACCGATTCGAGTGTCGATTGCAACTATACCTCTCGAAACTAGCATGTTCTTTAGCATGGTTATACTCTTTCGCTCAATGTTCCTTTTTCTAGTGTTCATGCATGATCTTATGGTTCCCTCTGCACTGTTTACAAAAGAAGAAAACAAAACCGATTACCGTTTAGTAGAGTACTTCCAACGCTACTTAGAACGCAGCTACGAAAACAAACATGATTTATCGTTTTCTAGTCAATTTGATGCTTTAGTTGATTGCCACCAGACTGTTTGTTTATCACTTCTCGCTGATTGGCGTCTGTGAGTGGGATAACGTCAGTTTATTACTTAGTGTGTCCGAGTTCGCACGCAAGCTGAGCATAAGTGAGGAGAGAAAATCGATTCGTGTGAAATCGAAAACAATGCCTGTGAAGCTATGAAAAGTACACGATCATCGATCAAAATAATCATCATGGCTATTCCTTTTGTGCTTAAATCAGATTAACTTTTTCTGAAAAGTGATAACTCATTATATAATTCAAAGAATTGCATACATCAGGAAAAGTATGGCAATCACTAGAGTCCACTGGAAACAGCATGACATCTTTTGATAGTGGTTGGCCAGAAACAGACAAGATATTGAGTGAATGTTGAACATACGTTTATCGTAACATGATGCTGATCCAGAAAAGGCGCAAAGGCAGTAAACTTGATATGCAAAATATATTTTCACCATGCCATCATTATCTACTAGGGAGTCTTCACTACATCCACGTTCTGCTTGTTTTCCTTCTAGCCACAGTGTGTGCCAGATTCCACGAAGCTTCGAGACTCTCAAAGTAGACATCGCCTTCTGGAACCTTATCACGAACTGGAGCTGCATATCGGATGGGCAATCGTTTCCTAGAACAAAGTCCACGAGTCAGATTATCTCACTTCTGCAAAACTCACATTACAGATGCCCATTTTGAGCATATTTTCCGCCTGAATCGAGGGTGTTTGAGCATTAGCCAGACGATTAGCAGTGAAGAGAGTACGGTGTGGGTCTGTACTAACTGATTTTATGGAGTTTCCAGATTTCACTTGCCAAGAAAAACAACACTTCTAAATCAGCAAATGTTGCTGGAAAAAGAAATGGAACACATCGAAGTTCCTCGTCCATTTTGTAGCAGAAGGACAGGAGGATTACAGCGAGGAGTGTCTGAAGTATTTACATAACATACTGTCCATTTCCTGATTCTTTTTCTTACTTTAGCGAGATAGATCGTGAAGAAAGCCGGTTGCATAGATCGCGCCAATTCGTATGCTTCCTTAGCCTGAACATAACTAATCAGTGACTTCATCTCTGACTTATTATCTCATGTTTACTAGTATGCTCTCTGACTAACTTGATAACGAGCATTGAGCGCCTTTGGTGCGTCAAGAGAGCGATATCGACGCTTACAGTAACGAGCTGCCACGAAGTTCAACTGACATTTTATTGATTTTTGAGAAGACATGAAAAACAAACTAACAATAATTGTTGTCGAATCGAGCACAAAGACTGTGAGAAAGAGCATGAAGTGGCTTCCATCTGTGAATTTTGTTAGTTCGACTCAAAACATTTAATCTCACCGGCCGCTTTCTTGCCCTGGAGACTCGCCCACACAACTGCGACAACAGTAATGGGAATGAGAATATATCCAGAGAATCGTTTCTTGTAGTAAGCTTCTGGATTGACTGCCGAGACGATTCGTTCCGAAGCAATCAGAATCTCGTGAAGGGAACAAATGAACTGAGTTGCGATGTGGACGGTGTAGAGAAAGACTCGATAGGCTGAATGTACTCAGATATTGCTTGGATGCATTGATAATCGAACGATATTCGCCGCGAGATTTGGGAACCCCGAGAACTATCCATCCAATGAAGATAGAGTTATGAACTGTGAACTGAACAATGAATCCAGTCGACCAAACGAACAGTAAATATCTGAAAGGGCCTTTTGAGCAACTGAGAATACAATTTCAAGACTGACTTGCAATTCGAATGAAGTGGTGTGGTGAATAGCAAGAATAGTAGTAGTAACGCAGTGAAGATAGATAAACAGTTCAAAATAATCGCAAATGGTGGGAAGATTGGGGAGAAAACGAAGCTATTCATACGCAAACACCGACAGTACTTCACTCGATAGCATTCACTATTCGTCCGTATGCCACTGGGGATTTATCATGGGTATGTGTGTGGTTGATGGCGGTTTTATTTTTGTTCCGTCAGCTCTCTCATTTCTCGTTTCTCTAGTGATGATAATGTGAGAAGTTCGTGAACGCTGTGAATATTCTCACTCCTCCTTTTCGTGAACTTTCAAATAAATGAGAGTGTGGGCAAATTCTCCGGTCTCATTGGCCCTTCGTTCCAACTGGCAATCAACGACTCAAAATAGATCTTGTATTCGCTTTTCGTGGAATGAACCGTAACAATATCTGAGTGGGAGGTAGTCGTTGATGACTGCCCCCTGAGAAATCAGGTCTCATGACTGACAGTGAAAGTACGATCATGGTAGCATACTGTAACTGATGATGAAGTCCGGGCCAGCGTCTTCTCTTTGTTGGATGAACGGAAATGAAGGAGATAATTAGGGTTATCGAGATGATTGTTAGGCCCTGAAGATACTTTTTGTAAGTCTTCTTTGAAATGCATTCACCTGTGAGTAGATTGTTTCCAAAGCATCGAATGGAATCGGAAGTGCAGAGATATGCAACCGCCCGCCGAATTTAATTTATAACAGAAGGAAAGTATAAGTCGATGAACAACCATCTGTAAAATTGTTGTAAAGTCTACTGTTTACAAATACTAATTATCTTTCGACCTTGAGAGCGCATGCAATAATGTAGACTGGCAGCATCGCTGAAGCCACGTCAGGAGCTTCTTAGCTATGATGAATAAGTTTTCTTCTGAAAGACTCCTGTTCTCTTGATATTTCTCATTCAGCGTTGATTTTGCATACAACTAATCATATAAATATCGACAGAAGAAAAAATAATATTATCTTGTTGCGGAATTCAGTGCAGTTACCCTTTTCCACCAATACACTTTTATTTATCATGAGAACACGAGACATTTCCAATGAATGATATCATTTTCTGCTCATTGCTTCAGTCCAACTTCGAGTCAACTTCTCGAAATATACATCTCCTTCGCCTCTTCTCTCTTGGATGACGAAGACATCAGAGTGGGATGCGATCGTTACCGGAACCCCACTGAAATATCATCGTGTAATAACACAATCCGAAGTTGATAGCAGAATCACCGAAATCGCTGTTGAAGAATCTCAAACTTCCTCCTCAGTCGCGGATGGAGATGAATAAATCCAGCGATGACAAATATAGAGGTTAATGTGAGCGTCTATAACTCTACGTAAGCTATGAAAGGGAAGTAACGAATGTACCGTGTAATAAGTCAGTTCGATGTAGACATATGGAACAGGAATCCAATGAGAGACGCAGTTGTGATTTGCATCGATTTTGTAGCAAAAGACCATAGGAGGTGCGAAGAGAATCATCTGAGAAAGAGAGTTGCATGATCAGTCAGGATTTGCATCCAACCTTCAGGATGATTGAGAAAACATAGACCGTCTGCAGTGAAGAGGCGATTTCAGCTGCTTCTTTGACCGGAAATAAAACGTCGTTAGAACTTGATTTCGAGACAATGGCTCTTACTTGATACCGCGCATTTAACGTCGCATCGAGATCTTCAAATCTTCGAGCACAGAATCTTTTTGCCACGAAATTGAGCTGAAAAGCAAAGCCTTTCGCCTATCTGATGGCAATCAAACCGAAATGGTGAATAAGTCCAACGATGAGATAATAGTCATGAGAAGTACATGGTAGCCCTCTGCAAATGCTTGATCGAGCTATTGATTACTCAAACATCAAACCGCCCGTAATCGATATTTGACCGTACATAAGTGCACCAATCAATATCGTCGTTGGGTACATCACTCCCCATGATAAAGTACGTTTATAGTACTTTTCAGGGTTAATCGCTGAGATTATTCGTTCTGCCGAAAGGAACAGTTCATAGAGTGGGATGATTGTTTGAGTTCCGAGTCCAACAGCTTGCAGTAAGAGCCGTACCGCTGTAATTCGTAGAGTTTGATATTGTCACAGTGCCAAGAAAATCAAATTTATCTTACGCGGATCTACATTGTTCCGGGGCAATTCATCCATATTGAAGTTGAGAACGAAAAGAAAAATATGTGATGAGAATTGGACGAAAAAAGAGATCGCCCACGAATTTAGCAGAAATCTAAGTAGATGTCGATTGAAGTGAATGAATTCAAACGAATCAGACTTGCAGTTCACATGAAGTCGAGTCATCGAAAGTAATTTCATGAAGAGAAGAGTAACAATGCATCCGAGTGAATTTGCAACAACAAGTACTGCATGGGGCAATTTCTCAAGATATTCATCCAAATCAAAATCAGAATCTTTGTCGGACATCAATAAATTGACAGAATTGTGGGGAAATAATCTCGACAATACAAGTCAGGTGAGATAATGACCCCAGGGAGTCAACCAACGATATTCACACATTACTCATTATCGCCGATGTATACGGTAAAGAAATTAGTTTATCAAACATTACAACCTCTTTTTTCAACGTTATCGATTACTGGCATGCCCGTTCATGCATTCCAACTTTTTCTCAATGTTTCGAAATAGACATCTCCTTCAGCACTTTTTTGAGGGATAGCAAACATATCTGAGTGTGAGGCGAGCGTCACCGGGTTTCCACTGAAATATATGCGTTACTACTTAACTGATGGTTGTATCTACCTGATGCGCAACCAAAGGATCTCAGCTTTCCTTCTCAATCTGGGATGAATTTTGACGAATACAACAATTACGAAAATTGACGCGAATGTGAGCGTCTAAGGCTTGAAAAATTTCAATAATTTCGAGGCCAGCTCACCGAATAGTATGCAAGTTCCATGTACGCGAATGGAACATGAAACCATAGAGAGACGCAGTCGTGATTTGCATCCGATTTGTAGCAGAAAACAAAGTTCGGAGCGAAGAGAATAGTCTAAAGGAAAAGCTTTGACTCAAAAAGAAACTGATTGAGACTCTAAAAATCAGGGAGAACATGCAGACTTTTTGCAGGGAAGTTGCCAATTCAGCTGCTTCTTTGACCTGGAAATAATCAAAGGCTAAAACATGTTGAATGAATTGAAAAATACTTGATATCGGGCGTTCAACGAAGCTTTACCATGAAGTTGCTTGAACCGTCGAGTACAGTATCTCTTTGCGAATGAGTTCATCTGAAATTGCGAATTGTACATGTATCTTACTCTACCGAGATAGTCATACCGAGATAGTAGAGAAATCCAAAGTTGAAATCATGATCATAAAAAGAACATGGTGACCCTCTGAATGGTAACTTTGTTGTTAAACATGGTGATAAAGGTCTAACCGGAAGCAATGCGAACTTGTCCATACATGAGGGCACAAACGATAAATGTTGTAGGATACAACACTTTCGATGCCAACGGACGACGGTAGTACTTGATTGGATTTATGGATGAGATTATTCGCTCTATGGCAAGGAGAGTTTCGAACAATGTGAAAATCATTTGCGAGCCGAGGCCAAGTGCATGAATTGAGAGACGAATGGCTGGAAAAGTAACATGATTGCGTAAACCAAAAAAGATGTTCTTGCGTGGATCTCCTTTGTTCTTAGGCATGGAATGCATAGTGCAATTCAAAAGAAAGACTGCAATGTGCACACAGAACTGCATCAGAAAACCAATCGTCCATATTTTTAGAAGAAATCTTCGGAGAATGTTAATTATTCAGAAAACGAAAAACATTTTAGTCTCACTTGCAATTGACATGAAGCCGTGTCATTGAGATCAACTTTAGCAGCACAAATGCAATAACACATCCAAAAATGTTGGCAAGAATTAGTAATAAAGGCGCCAACTTTTTCAAATACACATCGATTTCGAAATCTTCGTAGTTCATCACGAACAAAGGTAAGATTATAGAGAAGCTATTGATAATAAAAGCGATAACGTCCCCTGAGAAAAGGAAACGATGACAACAGCAGATCACTTTCGTAAGATATTGCCAAGAAGAATCTCGATGGACGAGACAAATATCATTATTTATCACGGTAAATATAAAATCGTGGATGAAAAATAAGATTTCATAACATAAACGCCTTATTTATTCAGACGTTCCAACTCGAAGTCAATGTTTGAAAATATATGTCTCCCTCGGCTGATCGATACATTGCCGAGGTTGCGGATGAAGAGGCGGGAGCTTTGCCTCTGAAAGGCGAAAATCATCGATGGGATGGACTTTTTAAAACCGTAGGATCGCCACGTTTCTTCTCAGTCGTGGATGATTGAGCATGAAAAAGATGAGAAGCAGGATTGAGCAAGCAGTGAAACCCTGAGACATCCATAATATTCCTTGTTTTTGTCGCCCTTTCTGAATGATTAGGAGAAATGAGAAATTTTGTCTCACCGCCCAGTAGACGAGCTCCAAATAAGGGAAAGGAAAATGGAACCAAAGAGATTCACAATTGAATTCCGCATTCGTCTCGAAGCAGAAGATAAATATCATTGAATGAAGAAATGACTGATTTGAGATAATCAATAATGATAACGCCTGTTATTCGCATACTTTTATAGCGAAGGACAATATGTAAACAGGCTGCATTGCTCGGGCAATCTCTAGTGCTTCTTTAACCTAAAATAAGAACACATGAAAACTTGAGGAACCATAATCATACCTGATATCTAGCATTTAGTGTAGCCCTTCCATAGAGATAGTCGTATCGTCGACCACAATAACGAACCGCAGTAGAGTTTACCTGTATGTCAGCTTATTTTTCGTAAGTCATGTTAATCCTGATCATACCACCATGGTTGTGATGTCAAGTGTTGTGAGCACACTTCCGTATAGAATGTGGTATCCTTCTGTCAAAAGAAAATGAGAAAGAGTTGAACAAGCAGGTCAATCTAACTGAATGAAAAGTAATCTTGGACGAGCATCCCACACAAGATAAGGATTGTGATTGGGATCAACTTCAGGGCAGCAAAACCAGTTTGATAATATCGTTGAGGTTGAATAGAAGAGAGAATTCTTTCAGAAGCAACCATTATCTCGAATGTAGATGAAAGAATTTGAATCCCGGAACTAAATGCGTAGCTGGGCAGTCGAATCGCTAAACTCAGTCTTTGCTTAGTCTTTTCACTTTTGTCCCCAACTCACGGGGGTCATGCTTGTTTCGCGGTCCGTTCTCAATAGTGAAATTCAAAGACATAATAAATATGTGAGAACAAAACTGAGCAAGAAACGCGCATGCCCAACTATTTAGCAAGAATCTGAATACAAGTTGGTGTCTTGAGACAGTTTTGTTACGCTCACTTGCAATTAGCATGAAACTTTGTCATCGAAAGCACTTTGAGCAGCAAAATAACAACGAAAATTCCGAAGATGTTGGCAATAATAGCTGCTAGCGAGGGCACTTTGTGTGAAAGATGAACGATAATTTCGGAGATATTCATTGAAGACATTGAATACTGTTCGTGAGTAATAGAAGGAGAAAACCATATCTCGACTGTCAAAATCCCTTGGGAGCGTGCCTAATTGGAGAACATATTGCACTTTCGTTTTTTTTACACAATTGCCCGTCGTTACACAACAACAAAAGCAAACAATCGAACATTTATCGGAAGCAAAAAAAGGCGATACGAATAGCTGTTTGTCATGTACAAACGTGCACTTTGCGAGATCAGGTATAAGTATTTCAAAAAAGTCCAGTATGGTACACTAGAAAAAAGTGATTAAAACAATGGGGACATTGTAGTGGTATGCTCGTGTTGATAATTGACATTGCATTCACCGACTTGCAGGAATAGAGCCAAGCAAGTCACCATGACTGAGAGTGTCTGAAACGCGAAAGATGAACGAGAGAATCGAGCTCATAACTGACCGTAAGAACGAGTGGTTTGCTCACAACAGCGAATCCCCAGATGGAAACACCGAGATTCGTTTGATCGAGATGACAGACGAAAGCGAGAGCAGAGTGATACACCTGAAAGCAGCGAATGTTCGAGCAGTAACTGGTGAATAATTGCTCACATTGGGACGATAGGGGAACCAGATATGAGTGTTGGCGCAGAGTGCAGACTTGGTGTTGTAGATCTGCATTGTGTCATGTACAAAGTTCGTCTTTTCCTGTGTAATTACCGTATCGTGGAGCTGCGAGGGTGCGTTGACGAGTGCGAAGAATGAGAAAACACAGAAGAAGACGAGAGGGCACGAGAAGAGAAGTTGCTGCAATATGTTCATCGTTCTTCATTATTATTGTTGTTTTGTTGTTCAAAGTCTATCCAACCAAAAGTCACGAGAATCATCTTCTGTTTATGCATAATGTAACCGAATCTAATGGAGTGAAAGTGTTTGCCTTCACAGAATAGGTCCTATTTATTGTAGTCATGGACACAAACTCGAAGCTCCAATGGTCGAAAATATGAGCCATAATTTGCTCACCCAACAGAAGGATCTCTCGGGATGATGGACGACCATGAAGAGAGAGAAGATCGTAGTGGGAATGATGGTCGCGATCATGAAGAACGCGTAGCGCTAAGCATATTGATCTACAATGCATCTGGAAATCGTTGAAATCTTACATGGAAAATCTGGTCGAGACGCTTGACGACTTCTGTGAGACGGTTGTGAACCTGTAAGATTTGAATTCCACAGGGAATGTGGAGGAAAGTTGCCTTGATCAGCTTGAGAAGGTAGTTGCACAACGCCTCATCTGTCTGATACTCGAGGTTGCATTTGATCTACAAAGGTGAATTTATTCAAGATTATGTTGGTTTTCTAAACATACCGATCGGACTTGTTCATTGTAGTAGCGGAATTCGAAATGAGTTGCGTGGATGAGAAGGGAGAAAATGAAGAGGGCGACTCCCCAGCAGAGAATACAGTAGAGATTTGCTAATTCGACGATAATGAAAAGTCTTCGATCTCCAAAGATCTGTAAGGTAAAATCTCCTCTTCCCCTTCACCAATAAAAATACTGCTAAATAAATCCAGGACACACGCGTTGCATATTAAAGGGGAACCCATAAACACTACCCATTGTGATGCATTGCTAATGACCACGCGCTCTTTTGATCAGTGCAAAATCAAAGCGAAACACAGTGAGGGTTCATGAATCTTTTCTGAGCATGGAAAGACGACTAACCAGTGGAATTTTCTCATCCGTGAATCCAACTTTGAACTCAAACCAGTTTGCGACCATGAGTGTGACGTAGTAGCAAACGACGAAGGCTGAATCAAATCTGTTATCTCATATCTTCCGTGGTTTGCCTACCAAGGACGAGATAGAACGATCTCACAATGGCGACGAGACACGCTCGATGATGATGGATGCCCACGCCCTGGAAGGAAAGGAAATTTACGATTCTCCAATAACGTTTGTGTTGAACTTTTGACCCCAGGCAAGAAAGTTAATGAGTTTCGAAAGAAAGCAACCTTGTGGGCTTCATAGAGCAGCTTGAGGAGTTTGCAGGGCTGGCTGGTGTACTGCCACCACGCGAGGAAGAACTGAATTCGATATTCTAATCAATTCATGAGCGAATTCAGCTCGCCGTCGACAACGTGGCCTGCAGCACCCAAGTGCACATGCTGATGGAAGTAGCGACTCGTTCTGCCTCGAACTTCTGGCTGAGACAGAGATAAGCGACGTATCCAATGAAGTAGAGATCTGAAATATTGAGATTCTTCAGGATACTAAAACACGAACTCACTAATGCAGCAGATGAGGGAGATCATTATCAGCGATAGGCATCGCATTCTCGGGCATCGATTGCGGTAGAAGTTGACACCCAGGACGAAGCAGAGCTGGAAATGAGAGGGAATATATAAATTATTTTCTTAAGGAAAGAAAGTAATCTTACACCGCAGATGCGATAGAACAGCTTGTCGATCTTGTAGTCATCCTCGGGTCCAGAGTGATCGGAAGAGGCCTTGCTTGCCACCTGAATATGTACTGCGCTATTCCGTCAGAGATGCAAGCTGCTTGTAATGTAACCAGTATCTCACTTCATCCTCCTCTAGATCATCCTCATCAATATCGATTTTCGTGATAGCTGCTTCAACGATAATCTTCTCCTTCTTGGGCAGCTCTCCGATCTCGCACGGCATATCGCCTGTAAATATGATCAAAATGATGATGTTTGCCTCAATCTCGAAGTGAACGAAGGAGGGATAAAGGGAAGTGCACGACAGTTGGATGAACATGAATACTCACTGGGAGTGTAATCGGCAGAGGGTGGAATAGCAATGAAAGGCGGAAGGAGATATCGAGAGTTCACGTGTTGCATTCAGTGAAGGTCGAAGGGCATCCAAATCGCACAAGGAAGGAAATGGGAATGGGGAGAGACCGCCCCCTCCACTTTCCACTATTTGAATACTTGATGAATTGTGACCGCGATCTTTTTGTGCCAAAAGTCAGCCCGAGCAGGCCTTCAATTGGATTGAGTGGCCTTCCAGAAATGAGGCTTAGAGAGCAAACAGGGCAGCTCTTGAAGAGCGAAAAGGGAAGAAAGGAGATACGGTGAGAAGAGGAATGCACTCGCCAATGGATGGAGGATATCCCCTTGTTTTCGAAACTAGAGAAGAGGTGGAGATGAAGAGGCGAAAACATCGGTGATGATACCCTCGGTCAAAGTTCTTTCTCTTTGCTGGTTCAAATTGCCTTAGAAACGAGCGACATTGCCCTTTGCACCCTTCAAACCTATTTTAAGTTTTGACTACAGACCACGCATAAACGCCTGCAGAATATTCGCTGGGGCGTGGTCATGAGGAAGACAAGGGATGACTAGGCCACTCATACGAATTGATGCGTCGACGCAAGTTAGGCCACAACAATAAACTAATGGTACCACCTCACACATGACTCCTGTTGAGATGCAAAGTTGCAAGGGACGCAAACGAGTTATTGTATTTATCGAACTAATCTTGATATGATACAGATACAATTTAGAATCCAAGGAACGAGAAAATTCCCGAAGGAGCACCAGTAGTTCCCATGGGGGCACCTGAAGATCCATTAGGGGCACCAGTGGATCCCTGCGCGGCTCCAGTCGATCCGGAAGCGGCAGCGGCTCTCTTGACTCTCGAGGCTCCGGTGGTTCCCTGAGGAGCTCCAGATCCAGATGGGGCACCAGTGGATCCCTGCGCGGCTCCAGTCGATCCGGAAGCGGCAGCGGCTCTCTTGACTCTCGAGGCTCCGGTGGTTCCCTGAGGAGCTCCAGATCCAGATGGGGCACCAGTGGATCCCTG
>LS499178.1:230415-275282 GCA_900490845.1 Pristionchus japonicus | reverse complement strand
CAGATCCAGATGGGGCACCAGTGGATCCCTGAGCGGCTCCAGTCGATCCGGAAGCGGCAGCGGCTCTCTTGACTCTCGAGGCTCCGGTGGTTCCCTGAGGAGCTCCAGATCCAGATGGGGCACCAGTGGATCCCTGCGCGGCTCCAGTCGATCCGGCTACTGCGGCAGCTCTCTTGAATCGGAATTCATCAGTAGTTTCCTCTCCTTCGGGAATATCAGTAGGAGGTTGAGGGGCAGGGGAAGATCCTTTGCATGGCTTGGGAGAACCGGAGGGTTTGGGAGAACCAGAAGGGCGAGGGGATGCAGAGGGACGGGGAGACGAAGCCAATTGAGAAGAGACATAGCCGATGAGGCAGAAGATGAGAACAGGAGTGAACTTCATTCTGAGTAACTCGAGATAGTTCTTGCTTCCAAGAGGAGGAAGTGGTGAATGTGGTGTGTCTTACTCTGAGTACGGCGCCTTTTATATTCCATGGGGACGACAGGTGTGTCGACGAGAGAAGAGGGCGGGAGAGAGATGAGAGATCCATCATAAGCCACATCCGGTGCAGTTATGGAGAGGAACAAAACTATACTGTGACTGACAATTTGTGAAGTCACGTGATCGATAATGTTGAGTAAAGTATCACCAGCGAGACACATTGTTTGAAGGCGATTCAGGAAAAAATACTCAAGTCATCTGTATTTTCACTACGATCATCATCTTCTTCTCCTCATGTTAGTCAGGAAAACCTTGCTGAGGAAATGAAGGGGTCTCTTTAGAACCCCTTCTCATTTTTCGTGATGGTTCAATCGGTCGGAAAACAACTTGATGTGACTGTTCTCTGATGCAAAGGAACACAGCTGGACAAACGAGCGAGATAGACTGCAGTGACCACGAACAGAATGTGAAACGAAAGGTAAATATAGTAGTGAGTGTTTTCATGTATGCTGATTTGGGCGGAAAAAAACGACGTGATTGTTCCGTTTATTCATCTTCCCTGTTTCTTCATTTTCGCATTCCAGCTCGAGGTCAACTTCTCAAAGTAGACATCTCCTTCTGTTTTGTTCGTTTGCATTCGCATCACTTCGGAGTGCGATGTGATAGTAACAGGTACACCCCTGGAAAGGAACCTTATTGGGCGTTCAGGTCACCTTCCTCACCAGAACTTCTGACGCAATATCGCAGCTTTTCTCCTCAATCTAGGATGCATGAACATGAAACATATAGGAAGAGCGGTTGACGCAACGGTAAATCCCTGAAAATAGGTTATAGCACAGTATCCGGATTTAGAAAGTTACCGTGACGTAGCTTAGTTCCAGATACTCGAATGAAATTGTAAACCATAGTGGCTCGCATTCATACGATGCGTTTATTTTGTAGCATGAACCAATTACTACGGCGAATATCATACTCTGGAACACTTCTAATGACTGATTTCAAATATTGAACGAAATCTGACCTTGAATAGATACGATCCGATGTAAACAGGCTCCATCGCCTTTGCGACGTCGTAAGCTTCTTTCACCTACACACAATTTGTGTTGAAGATGAGGTTCGTGATTCGAATGAAACCTGGTATCTAGCGTTGAGTGTTGTTTTTCCTTGTAGTTGCTCAAACTTTCTAGCACAATACCTTACGGCGAAAGCATTCATCTGAATTATGATTATTATTTAGCTTTTTCTGAATGCCATCTCACAATGATTGTGAAGATGTCTAATGTGAAAACTGCAGTTACACAGGCAGTATGATAACCCTCTGAATTGTGAATTCAAGCTTCAGTATGTTGAGGGGATCGATAAAAACCTAGCGATAACTGCTCCTGTACTATAGTTGCCATGACGATCAGAATGGCTACTGAGTACAGTTTTCGTCGATCCATTCTCTTCCGATAGTATTTATGAGGCCGAATGGACGAGATTATTCTCTCAGATGTCACTGAGAGTTCGAAGGCAGTACTGAGTAGTTGACCACATTGCGTCAGTGAATGTAAGAATAGACGGAGTTCTGCAATTTCAGAATCACAAAAAAATTTGGGCAAAAAACTACCGGGATCCTTCCTGTTTCGCGGTTTCCTCCTCATATTGCTATTGAGGAAGTAAATACCAATGTGCGATGCAAACTGAACGAGAAAAGCAACGGACCAACACTTGAGGAGAAACCTGAAAGAGGTCAAATATATTTGAGACAGAATGAGAATAAAATATGATGGAGTAACGCTTACTTGCAGTTCTTGTGCAAATGCGTCATCGAGATCAACTTCATTTGAAATAACACGATAATGGAACCGGCAAGATTCGCAAAAACGACAGCATACGATACGACGTTACTTCCGAATTCAGGCTCAACGTCGTCGCTGTCGATATTCTCCATTTAGTGACTGAAGCCATACGACTGGTTTGACTTTGCCTGATGATCAGCACTTTCTCGATAATGACCCAAGGGACGAAGAAAGATTTATCGAGAAAACAGAGATGATGATAAATGAGATACACAGGGAAATGTTAACACTGATCATTGGCATCAAGTCCATAGTTTATGCAGCATGCCAAAGTACACGTCGGCCTCTCCTTTGATGGGAGCGACGGAAGAAACGTCGATGACACTACTGAGTGGCACGGTGTATCCCCTGAAAGACGCTTGATTGAAGCAATAATACTCGTTCAAACACCAAAGCTGTATGAGATTTCGATGTAGACGGGGGTGCTTGAACATCAACCATCCCATTAAGATCACGGAGGCGAATGTCTGGCCCTTGAATTAGACTTGTTCACAACATGCTCAATGTGATTGCTAACAGTGCAGAAAAACGACTCGAGTATCAGCCACGGAACCGGGACAAAACCGCCCGTGCAGTTGTGTTCTGAATCAAAAGTCGGACAGCAACCTACCGCTACAAAATTTATCAAATTCTGAAACAGGTTCTCAATATTTTTTTATCAAATTCTATTCAACCTTCAGTATGTAAGTGGCTATGTATGCAGGCTGCATGGATGATGCTAGTTCGAGAGCTTCTTTCACCTGGCATAATAAGTAAAAGCCCCGAAAATCCCATATGAGGCCGTTTGCGAGAGAGTCGAGCAAAGGCTGGCACAGCTCAAAAATGTCGATACTCTGAAACTATGTGATTTCGGGTTCTCGAGGGTGCTAATGACGATGGGCGTGCTCACTTTTCATTTTGAGACTCCGTTGGCTTCAGACGACGTCGCGTCGACATCAGGTTTTGCCCTGTATTCCGGCGCCTAAGATCGCTAAAATTATGAGAGTATGGCTCCCCGGGCAGAATTTGATGCTGATCACGCCTGTCTACTTCATTTTTCATGAAACTTTTTTGTGATTTTTAAAAATGGAAATTTTCGCAGAATCGTTTGCAAGATGAGAGACCTAGTTATATCGAACCGGCTTGACGAGAGGAATTCAAATCTGTGTCTATGGGCGATCTAAAAGGTAACGTTTTCGAGATAGGAGTGAGATAGTTAGCCGAAAGTGTGTGTCGAATCGCACGTCTCTCACTTGTTTACTCCTTGACCTCTTCCGATCTCTCTCCTCTTCCTGTCTGACAGGCGAGGGAGAGACGAGAGAGCATGGGGAAAGGAGAGAGCGCAGCCAGCGGGTACGAGAGGGAAGGGAGAGAGAGGGAGACAGGAAGGGGTCAATGAGTAAACAAGTGAGAAACGTGCGATTCGATTCACACTTTCGGCTAACTATCTCACTCCTATCTCGAAAACGTTACCTTTTAGATCGCCCATAGACACAGATTTGAATTCCTCTCGTCAAGCCGGTTCGATCTAACTAGGTCTCTCATCTTGCAAACGATTCTGCGAAAATTTCCATTTTAAAAAATCCCAAAAAAGTTTCATGAAAAATGATGTAGACAGGCGTGATCAGAGTCAAATTCTGCCCGGGGAGCCATACTCTCATAATTTTAGCGATCTTAGGCGCCGGAATACAGGGCAAAACCTGATATCGACGCGACGTCGTCTGAAGCCAACGGAGGCTCAAAATGAAAAGTGAGCACGCCCATCGTCATTAGCACCCTCGAGAACCCGAAATCACATAGTTTCAGAGTATCGACATTTTTGAGCTGTGCCAGACCGAGCCCGGTCTGCTCGACTCTCTCGCAAACGGCCTCATATCTGTTACCTGATATCTCGCATTGAGTGTTGCGTGACCATGTAGTTTTAGGAATCGAGTCTGACAATATTTGACAGCAATAGCATTCACCTAATAGTTTGAAATATTACATCAAATTTAGGAAAACTGACAATTAGAATCGACGTATCACAAACGGAGAGTATTATGCCACAAAGTAGGTGATATCCCTCTGAGGGTGAGAAAGATTCGGAGATTTTAAGAAAGGCTCACCATTAATGAGATAACTTTGAAAGAGGGCAAATACGAGGATAGCAGTAGACAAGAAATAAAGACCAAATCTTTTTTGTGAAGCGTAATATGGTTCTGGTTCGAAAGAAGAGTAAATTCGCTCTCCAGCAATCACGATTTCGTGAATAATGCTGAAGAACATGAATCCTCCACTTGCATTCATCAGATGGAAACGAAGAGCTGAATCGTTAAATATTTAACGAGAAAACGATGAATCGTACCGGGATCTGCTCTATTTCGCGGTTCTTCGTCTACCATGAAATTAAGAATTCCCAATGCGCCATGCATACAAAACTGAGCGATGTATCCCATTGTCCAAATATAGAGCAGATATCTGATTTTCACTAGTCGTTGAGTAATCGACAATGGTGCATACGAACTTGCAATTGCGATGCAGCTGAGTTTTGTGGATGATTCGTAGGAAGAGAAAAGCCAAACAGCAAGCAAAACAATTCAAGAGTATTTCAAATATCGGGATAACAGAAATTGCAAGATTTCTATAAAATTCAGAGACATTTGTCATAAGATTGTCTGTTGGCCGATTTGTGCACTTCCGTAGCGAAAGAAATAATCGATTATTGAAGAGACTACTCTTGTCATCAATGTACTTGTGTTCTATCCGCATGGGAAAACTATAATGAAAACGGCACATAATAATATTTTTAATGAAGTAAATGTCATACAAAAAAGGCTATTATAGTTAATCACTGTGAACATCGTAGATGATCTTTATTGGAATGCTACATTGAATATCCTAGATGCGTGTACTCGTAATGTTCATGTTAGTCAGTCGAGCTTTTGTCGGTCCATCGGCCTTGCAATAAGTTGTTGTTTGTCGAGTGAATGGTTGATTGTGCGCATCTACGCCGCTGAAAATAGGCCAATTACTGGAATCAGCCCACAATCTTCCCTTGATCCCACGAGACGACGAACCTGACTGAGAGTGTAATCACATCGCTCTCCTCTACGCAAGTGAACGCTTTCCCGATGTATGAATACGAGCAACCCTCTCGAGGATCGACGTCAGATGTGTACGATTCTTCCACTTTGCCCTGCAAGTGCAAAGGTTGGCTGCTCATTCTAGGAATTCTAACACTCACATTAATGCTCGTTCTGCTCATCCTCGCTGTGTATAGAGTCTCAGTCGGCAGTTGATGTCCCTCCAATTCGTAGATGAAGAACACGGGGAAGTTCACAGCTGCGAATGCACTATTTGACTTGCAAGGGCTTCGCTGTACCTCCATAGACAGCGTATGGTTTGGGCGTGTCGATGTAGTTGTAGTTCTGGATGAAGCCGGAGAATACCTGGAACATACTTTGATTCACCATCTGGGAGAGTTCATCTACCTGAGCAGCGTGTCCGCCTCCTGTCGTAACCGAGCGTCCCGATCCGAAAATCATTGGGAAGCAGGCCTCACTATCCGAGTTGATCTGGAAATTTCCTTCAGAAGATTGTATGCCTTTGCACTCACCGTAATCTTGTAGATGCCGGGGTACTTCGGTGCGAGTTCCCACATATTCTGCTCTTCCGAGTTCCACAACAGTGCTGTTTCAATTATGTGATCTGCAACAAGTTATTTTAAGTCTGTTCGAAAACGATACGAACTAACCTCCACGGGGTGTTTCAACGACCATTTTGGCCCCAGGAGAGCCTACCATCACGTAGACCAGAGACATCCCCGTTTCGACCTGAAGTTAATAATGTGGTAATCAGAAGTACATGCGAATTAGATTTTCATAAATACCTGAACGTAGATCGCGTTATTTTTGCAGTTGAGCGGATCGGAGTAGGACAATCTCTGAGGAGCGTAGCGAGTCGGAACGAAGTTGAGAAGACTCTTCAAAACGTCATTGTTGTATTTTTATCTTTTCCTTTTTTTCTCTTTTTTTCTGACCTCTCCAATGGACACCGCCCAAGCTCTGAAGACGACTCCTCCAGTTGTCGATAGGAAGTTCGCAAAGTTTCCAAGCTCCTGAGATCATCGTGGTTGTGAATGAAATTTCAGTACACAATGTGAAATTGTGTTAACCTTGAGCCAATCCTCGACTACGCAATCATTCACTTCAACGTGATAGAAATCGACGATGGGAGTTTGAATGTCGAACTGAAATTGTATTACGTCATCTAAGCATTGTCGAATGAACGATTTTACCTTCTCCATAGTCTTATGAATCGCATCCAGTCCCACGTCAATTGGAACAGCAGAAGACACGAGAAGAACCTCCGATCCGGGAAGATATTCAGAGAGAGGAGAGTCGAAGAGTTTGTCGAAAGCACTGCAAAATAATTCAAAATCTCGTTGTCCTTTCTATGTATTTTCATTACTTCCATATCGGCATCTGGCATGCGCCTGGAAGTGCCTTCGCTTCTTCAGCCAGACTAAAAAGATACTGCGAGAATTGTTCGGGGTCGTAGTATACGTCAAGTTCTTCGACTGTTCCATCAACTGAAAAGCAAGGATAACGATTCTAATCATTAGTCAAGAGAGCTCACGGGTAAATGTCATGACCATGTACTTGTCCACCCATCCCTGGTGTCTGTCCCACATGTATTGGACGAGTTGGTGGAAGTAGTAGCCAATCTGAATGATAAACAAAATACAAATTTAAGCGCAACTACCTCACATTCTGAATCGCAGTTGCAGTATTTGCTGATTTCTCAATGATGAATACGAGCGCCTTTCCATCATCCGTGAAGCGCGTTTTCGAGTTCTTATCGCAGTGCACTGATAATTATTTGTATTGCAATTAGGCGCTTTGAAAACGGCGAACCAAACTGGCATGCGCCTCCACTGTATCCGGAAGGGCAACTACATTCAGTACCGCTAGGCTGAAGCTTCCCTCCGTTCTGGCAAAGAGGAGTCTCGCAATTGTCTCCTGAATGAATCGAATCGTCATTTTCACAATTTCACGAGATTCTGCAGCTCACCAGCAAAGTAATCAGCACACAGGCACTGTCCATTCGAGTAGACTCCGCCGTTCTTGCAATCGTCTGAAATTCGGTAAGGCTAATTTTAATCGTCGAAATTCTTGTTTTAAAAAAAGTTAAACAAAATCACGTACACCACTTGCTGCACAACGAAGTCGAGTATCGTTGGAAGGTGTTGCCAGTGTCATCCTCGCCAATCATCTGAAATGACAAATTACTTAGTTTTTACTATTTTTTTCCTTATTAACCACAACAGAGAAGTCGCTTCCGTTCGTCAGATCACAATTCAAAGGCTGAGAGACGAATTCGTAGCTGCATCCGAGTCGATACGAGTAAGTGGCAGCCTCGAGAAGAGTGGAGGACGAGTCGTCCGTTCGAAGCATGACGTGCTGAGAAAACTGAGATATCTGCGAAATATGAAGTTGAGCCAACCTCGAGTACTGCGCTCTGCGCTTTTGCCTTGCCAATAGATACCGATGAAACGACTCGGTTGTCGTCTGAAAAGTACTAATGAAATTACACTTCAAATCAATTTAAAATTACTTGAGTCAACACTTGCGATGGGATGAGGCGAATCTCTTCTGAGTCCGTCGACAAAACCAAACTCCACGTTGAGATCCGATTGCACGCGAATCTGAAAAGGCCTCTCAAGTTTCTGGTAGTGTGCAAATAAATGGTTTCACCTCAACATCACAGCCCCTGTACTTCGCATTGAGATCAGTTTGAACGACGAGGTAGTAGTGGTCAGGAGACAAGTCGTCTGGAAGAAGCATTGCGAGCCTGCTTTCCGAAAACGAATGTACCATCTCCAAGACTCGAAGGTAGATTCTGGTGATTGTACATGTGTTTCTGACAGATGACAACATATTCTCTATCACAAGTCATCGGATACCTGAAATTGCATTATGATGATGACATTATTTTTCAATAATATTTCTATTAGATTACTAACCATAATCCATTGTAAGTGTATGCGCAGGCTCCTTTCGAATCGTCAGCTGGTGGTTGCCCAGTAATCCATTTATTGAAATTCTTCGGAGGCTTCGTTGTTTGGCCATTTTCCTCCAGGAACACCCAATCGCCTGCAATTCCCATCATACTCCCTTCTATTGAAGAATATTGAATACCATCGCGATAGACGAGGCCCAGCCATCCCTGCTTTCCTCCCAGAACGACTGCAAGAGGTCATCAGGTACAATAATAATTCTCAAAACTGACAGCTAAGCCAGTTGTTCTTTGCATTGCTCAGATCATCCGCCATGATGGCGCCCATACTCTGGCAGAGTGCGCTGGCATCCTGAAGAGTAAATCAACCGATGGAAACGAAAATGAGAAGCATTGAAGCGTACATCGAAGCTCTTCTCCAATGTTTTGCTGTAGTACATGCAGGATTGTGAGACGGGCTCCCAGTCACTGTCGCAGGCTGTATAAACATAGCATAGCTCTAGCTCATCATACATCAATGAAAGGCGGCGGAAACTCACGATTTCTATACTCTACAACAACGTTTTGGTCATCGTCGAGAATGTCGATGCGACCTTCATCAGGAAAGGATTTTCCTAAAATAATGTGGTATGTGGCTAGACATGTGCTCAAGTAAGCAAACCGCCTTGTCTTCTCAGATCGATGGCTGCTTCTGTACCGTAGACAATAGCTGTGATCGTCTGAGTGTATGCATCCACAGGGAAGTACACCTGAGAAGAGTTAGATCAATTCAGATCCACACAATGAACTCACATTCACTTGACTGGCACACTCATCGTTGTGATATTTGTACACAATCGACGACGAGAAGAGAGTTGGAATCATACGAACGGCTCTGAAACACTAACTTCGACGCGACAATTCTGGTCACGAACCTTCCAAGATCTCCATTGCCCAGAGTGTAGATCATTCCATCACCACGGCGTGCGACTTGCTCGAGGTACGTGAAATCTTCCTGAAGGCATCATTGAATTCTATTGCATTTCACATAATATTTTCGGCTGTTTTCAAAGGATATCGCTTACATCCTTTCCTCCGCACGGGAATCCATTCTCTGCGTTCCAGTCCTTGGACAGGAATACGTTAGAGATCGCTCGTCTTTCTAGTAGTAATTCACTTGTTGAATATACAAGGGGAACGTCGGAATTGTCATACGCAGGTAGTGAAGCCTGACATAAGTTTCCGATGTAATCGTAAAGTTCTGAATAAATCTAACCATGACGATGTTGACGATAGATCGTTGAGGCAGTTCCCTCTTCTTGTCGCCGTCTTTGCGATTGTTCAGTAGCCTGATAATCAATACTCCATTACGATCTCAACATAGTATATCTCACCAATCAATGGCCTGCCAGATCTGAACTCTACATTGCATCGTCTCTTCCGGATGTGAATCAGCCCAAGCAGAAAGAGTGTCGAAGAATTTGTTCGTATTAGTGATTGGACTATCAATCATGCCAACGACTCCTGCAAGCAACTGAGATTGTACTGAAAAGCTAGATTATCCGACCATTCGAATCGTATCCGATGAGCACTAATCGCTCGATCCATTCCACATGCTGACTTTGGACGTCGCGAATGATCTCGGGTAGCATTGTAACCAACTGCTTTATCTGAACATTTTGACGCTTCCTTCTACTCCGTTCTAACCTTCGTCAATATATCCTTACCTGTTCGACTCCCTTCGGCGTCACCTCCACAATGAAAGCCATATCGGCGTGATAGCCGAAAGACGGAAGAGGACCAGACTCGGAGCATTGAGCTGCAAATACGAATATCGTCGAGGAAAACGTGTGAAAATACTGACGATAAATGCAGAATGGTCCGGTCCATCCTGTTGGACATTGGCAGGTACCGAAGAAGGGAGTGCCACCATTCTCGCAGATCAAACTGAGATGAAAGTACTCTTTCATGCGTTCAAATAATAACTCACTTCTGGCAGTGTTCTCCCTCATAGTGAGCAACACACAGGCAAGTTCCATTGTACTTCACTCCTCCATTCTGGCATTCGGTTGGCGCAGCAGGAGTAGGGATGTCTGGAATGTCGGGAGCGTGAGAAGGGTTCGGATGATGCAACTCACAATTGAAGCAGGTCATAACGCCCGCTCGCTGGATGTAGAAGCCTTGCTCGTTGCGAAGATTGAACTGGATAACAAACTGTCATGTAAACACGAAAGTAATACTAACTTCATAGTGTAGATTCTCGTTCGGACGGCAGCGGAAAGAGGGGAAGTAGAACTGGAAGGAGCATCCTCCTCGATAGAGACCGTTGGAGGCGTACACCTGTGATGATCAGCATTTTAGACGAAAATATCGGAGCAAATGTACCTCTTTCTCGACTCCATCTCTGACAGCGTATATGTTGAGGAAAGCAAAAGCGTGATCTACGTCATCTCCGAAATCTTCGATGTGGAACACCTGAGAAATTACTTGAATGGAGATCCGAGATTGGAATATACCGGATGATTGTCCATCCCAGCGAGTGGCTGAGTCATCATCGCATCTGTGTCCACGTCAGTTGTCATTGCCCAGGCGACTTCGGTCTGCGTGTTCGATGACAGCTGTTGAATGGAGGCCTGGAATGAAGGGTAAGTTATTTAGTGGTCACTGAGCATACTAAGAAATGTGCTTCAGAAGCGGTGGAGTTTACCTGATATGCACGCAGACTGCATGCAGCAGAGGGAGAATCAGACGAGGCTCTGACCAGATAGGTACCAGCCAAAGGAGTTGACCAACGCCTGGAACCATATTATCATTGTAGTCGAACAAATAGGCACGTACATCACATTAAAGGTGCCTTCTTTAACGACAGTTCTCGGCTTGACGCTCATTCCGTCGGGAGAAGTCAGGTCTAGATGGAAATCGCGTCCTTTCGAAATGAAGACGATTGTCTCAGCTGTGTTCTCGAGTTGGATGACCTAAAATGATTGACTATCGAATCCGCAACTTTCACGGTTTCACCTTTCCCAGACCCTTCCTGCATTCTTCTCTGTCCAACGTGAGCATCATCTGTGACTTGTACATGATCGAGTTCATGTGACCGTACAGAACCTGAAAAGAGCTTATGAAATGTCTAATAACAAGGTGATATTGCCAATACTCAAAGCGCAAAAGAGGAAAGGTACCGGTAAGGTCAGACTGCAGAACAGCAGATTTTGAAGTCAAATGATGGCTCAGATCAACTCACACTGTAGACATTGTCCCGATTCTCAATGTAATAAGCGATTCCTCCAAATCGATTGGCGACATCATCGTAGGCTCTGAATCCAGGATCGGTGAGGTCGATCTGGCACTTCGAGTTGGGTCCAGGATGAGTGACGATGAAGTTGATCTGAAGTGGTGCATCGATCTTGCAAACGTGAAGCACGTTACTTACGGTAGCTCTCCACAAGCTGTTCATCTGTATGATTCCCTCGATCTCAGCTGAGTAATCATCGGCAACAGCGTCTGTGATCACGTAGACAGACGATCCTTGTGTTAGTTCTTCCATGAGGGCCTTCAATGGTGAAGGCTATTTCGACGAAAATAAGGAATCGAACTCACAGCCGCGACCGCAGCAAGAACACCATCGCTGCAGACTCCGAGATTGTCCGTTGACTGAGTTGCTCGCAGTTCGAAGTCCCAATCGAAGTCCTTGATCGATCCGTACTTTTTATTGAGGATGATTTCTGCATTTGTGTTGATCTGAATGATTTAGAAACCAATTCTCACTGTGATTGTTGAAGATGACGAGATGGAATCGGGAGAGATAAGCAACGTCGAATTGGAGATTCGCGACCACCTGAAATAGCCGATTATCGATAGTTAACGTGAGTTGGAGACAGAAATCACCTCATCAATCGCCTTCTGGACCTGAACCAGGACTGAGTTCTGCGTTTTTCTCGCTCGTACAACGATTACGAGAGTCGGACGATCGACGCCGAAGCCGATATTTGAATTGGGCTCGCACTTGACTGCAATGTGCCCAGTGGTATGTTGTTCTTGCAGGAAGTGATTGAATCTAACCTTGCTCGCAATGCTTTCCCTCGAATCCGATTGGACAGAAACACTTGTTCTCGATGCGAGTTCCGCCGTTGACACACTGTGAAAATATTTTCTGAAGTTTTGCAAATTGATGAATCAAAACTTACCAACGCCTGAGAGCAATCATACCCAGTCCAGTGATCCTGGCAGACGCATGTAGTCTTGCCTGAAAGAACGTTGATCGATGACATTTCTGCGTTCACTGACCTCCACTCTCCAGTAGCACTCCGCCATTAGCACAGCTAGTCGGATTGGTGGGTTGAGGAGTAGATGGAGCAACGGAAGAAGTGGGCGGTGCAGGCTCTGAAATTCGGTTTAGCGTGTAAGCAAAAGGTTGGCCGAGAATTAATTAACTCACGGTAGACGCTCTCGAAAGGTGCAGCACGACGGAAAAGATTTCCGAAAAAGTCAACTCCTT
Source organism: Pristionchus japonicus (assembly GCA_900490845.1). Classification (NCBI taxonomy): domain Eukaryota; kingdom Metazoa; phylum Nematoda; class Chromadorea; order Rhabditida; family Neodiplogasteridae; genus Pristionchus; species Pristionchus japonicus. The sequence continues at coordinate 262,567 of LS499178.1, read as the reverse complement.
CCACCTAGGCGCAATAGTTGGAATCAGTATTAGTAATGTAATTAACCCACAATGAGAGCGTAGGATCCTTTGTTGTAACAGAAGAAGGAGTCAAAATAGAATTCATACTGGCATCCGTATCTCTTGTCGAGAATACGGGGACGAAGCACGTACTAAAATGCGAAAAAAAAAAGTTTGGAGAAATACACCGTTGCTTGCATTATTAGGTCCGACAACGGAAACAGTCTTGAGTGCAGATGGAGCTCTTCCGCCATTTAGAGTCAGCAGAATGGAATTGAATTGGTGCGCGCCAGCGTTCTCGTTCGGAAAGTCATTCCTGATTCGTGATCCTGATGATCGCACGACAAAGATTCATTTGATCACCTGTCCCTCTCATCAGTTTTGAATCCTCCAGAGATGGTCAGCGTTGTTTGAGCAGTTGTCGTGAGGATACAACGAGAGTCTATCGAGGCAGCCGATGGCTGCACTGTGTAGGCGCCGGGATCAATCATGCTGAATTCGATTGACAGGATAATGGGAAAGAGAGGACTGACTTGAAGTAGGCAACGAATCTGTCATCTTCTTGTACGATTCGGTCGGGTGTTCCGATGTAACCTAAAATGAAGGAGTATTTTGAGGATGAAAAAGGTGTTTGCGAACCTTGTGAATCAATAACTTTCAACTGAGGCGATACATTCTCTAGAGATTGCACTTCGATCCGAATGTCGTACATCGTCTCATCGACGATAATCTTGTGCTCTCGAGTACAATTTCCGAGATCAGTGAGATCGACGATATATCCTTCCTGTGCAAATACCATTAGCTCTATGTCGAAAGAAGCCTGATCAAATTTTATTCAGTGATTCAGTAAGTCACTCACATCTCTCATAAATTGTTCCGGATTGCTCTTTGGATTGAATGTTTCGCAGATCGCTGAAATCACCTTATCACACAAAATGAAACACAGAATAATGACAATTGATTATTTACGACATCGCTCGATGGGCTCATAAATGAGAGTGGGAGAACGTGACTCACGAAATTCGCAGTATTGTCCCGTGTATCCTGGTCGATTGCACCCTCCGGTTATTGGCTTTCCGGCAGCAAAACGCTGAATGAATCACACATCAAAATCAAAGTAGTAAAACACGAACTGACCGCAGTCTCGTCAGTGTTTCGTTTCCTTCGAGTGTGCTCTTCCTCGTGTTCCTGAGATTTTTTTTTTGTTTTCGAAGGGAGTTTGAACTTAGAATTATTGGCACAAGTGATATGGTCAGATACCTGAGGATGGAAGATTTGTGTGACGTGGTCGAAATCATCGACAAGTCGCACATCTTCGGTTGGACTCCAAGTGTTGAATACTGAACTTATATCTTTTCCAAATGTGCCTCATGAGAAACACTCACTCGATGCAAATTCTCCAGTGAAGGCGCCTGAAGCAGCACATGCCAGAACGGCCAATATGGCCGCACTCAGCAAATGCATAATTACCTGGAAAACAAAAAGCTTGTCAAGAATAAACATGAAGGCGCGAGTTCAAGTTGATCAGTTGATTTAGAGTGCAGTGATCGAAGAGAAGGAGGTGATAATGATTACGGCGCGTTATCTGTCGACAGGAGTGGAAAAGCCATTAAATTGGGCCCCTGATTGTACCAGCGATGACAATTGAAAGATGATTCTCTGAGAGTCGTAGCTTGAAGAGTGATCGGCATCATGTTCCGAATATTAGATTTCGAACATTTCTCTTTGTTGAGTGTAGAAGTACTTTGTTAGAATTATCATGTTGGAAAGGAAGTCAATTTCTGATTTATATCCGATTCAGGAATAGTCGCAGGTGACCAATAGACACGATTTTATTGGTCCATAAAATTTGGTTTCGCATGGCAGCAACTCAAAGTGAGCTCAAATTCTGCGGCTTTTCTTCTTATTTTGTTCTTCATTCAGAAAAATGCGCGAATTCCTTGAGCAAAATTGTTTTATCGATTCCTCATCATTTAATTATTACAATAGCAGACTCGTAGTATTCATAACATTCTTCTTCTGTGTAGATCCATCCGCTTTGCAATAAGTGGTCATTTGTCGAGTGAAAGGCTGATTGTAGGAATCAACTCCGCTGAAAGTTGAGAATTCTGGTCATCAGAGATCTCGGTCATTCTCCATCATAAAACGGAGACAACGCACCTCACTGATAAAGTGATCACATCGTTTTCCTTCGTGCATGTGAACGCTTTTCCTACATAGGAATACGAGCAGCCATTGCGAAGATCAACGTCAGAAATGTACGAGTCTTCAGCTGTTCCCTAAATAATAATGAATTAGTCATGGTAAAACTGTGAACAACTTACATCTTGTGCCTGCCTCGTCATTCTTGCCATGTAGAGAGTTTCAGTAGGCAGCTGAGTTCCAATCTTCTCATAGATGTAGAACACAGGGAAGTTCACGACTGAAACAGTGATATGATAAGAAAACAGTGAAAATTGATTACCTCCATAAACAGCGTATGGTTTGGGCGTGTCCAGGTAGTTGCAGTGCTGAATGAAGCCGGAGAATACCTAAAATAGTATGATACATTATATTGTTTTGCAGAAATGGAAGTCCGAGTCTGAAACGTCTATAATGCACCTGAGCCGCATGTGGTAGTCTTCCCGTTTCCACTGATCCTCCCGATCCGTAGACCAGAGGGAAGCAGACATCAACGAAAGCGTTGAGCTGGAAACTCGGTGTGAAACAGCATTCGGCGAGACTGCATACCGTGATTTTGTAAACGCCGGGAGATTTTGGAGTGAAACTCCAGAAGCATTGCTCGTCAGAATTCCATATGAATAAAGGCGAAATCTCCTCTGGAAAAATAAGGAAAGTTCAGGCGTTGTTGATTTCATGATTACTCACCACCAGTCGGCGAAATGACTTTGATGCTATTCATTGTCCATGGTCCACCCTGTAAGATGTAGACGAACTCCATTCCTGCGTCGACCTGAAAAGTGGTATGACTATCAGTGCCATCATTCAGTTTTGTTCGTTTCACCTGAACATACATATCGTTGTTCTTGCAATTGAGTGGATCAGAGTATGAAAGTCTTTGAGGAGCGTAGCGAGTTGGAAGGAATTCCGAGAGTGCCTGTGTTAAGGTTATAGTTTGCTCCTTCTCTTATAAAATATGTGAGATCACCATTCCGATAAGTGATTTCGTCGATCTGAAAACGATTCCTCCTGTTGAAGAGATGAAGTTACCAAAATCTCGAAGATCCTAAATAAGTGGTTATTTAGAGTAGTAAGTTGATAGCAATACCTTTGACCAGTCATCAACTGGGCAATTAGGAGATTCAATGTGGAGATAATCAACAATTGGAGTTTGGATATCGAACTGACACAGTGCGATTGGAAATCAATCTCGAATAGTTTCGTCAGACCTTCTCCATAGTGGAATAAATGGAGGCCAGATCAGCATCGAGGGGAACAGCAGTGGATATGATGAGCACTTCTGACCCCGGAAGATATTGTGATAGCGGAGAGTCGAAAAGGCTATCCAGAGCCCTGAAACACATTGTTTTGAGAGATATAAAAGGTCGTGTGATCTCACATCCAAATGGGCATCTGACAGGCGCCAGGCAGAGCGCGAGCTTTCCCTACGAGCTGATTGATGTAGGCTTCCAGTGAGTAGATATCGTCGAAACGAGTTAACTCTCCAATCGTTCCGTCCACTGCGGGAACAATTAGCGATTTTCGTTAGAAATTGAGGGGAAATGAAGGATATGAATTGAATACGCACATGTGAACGTCTGAACCAAGTACTTATCGATCCAATTATGATGTCTCTCGTTCATTCTCTGGACCGACGGACCGATGGACGTTTCCATCTGCTAGTCATTCATTAGAGAATAAGTGATAGTTTTACACACTTTGTCTATTGCATCGGCCATATTCTCGGACAATTCGAGTAACAGCACGAGCGCTTTTCCTTCGTTTGTGAAGGTGACACCCGAATGGGCGTCGCATTGAACTGCAATCGAGTTGCACATTGTTGAAAAGTGGCATTATCGCCTCCGAACTCACCAAACTGGCATGCGAGTCCAGTGAAGCCTAGAGGGCACGAACAAGTGTTATCAGTGAAGAGAGTACCGCCGTTCTGGCAAATCGGCCGCTCACATTCGTCTCCTGCACGGATTGACAATGGCACTACGACAAGAGGTTTAACTCACCCATAAAATAGTCGGCGCAGAGACACTGTCCATTCGAGTAAACTCCTCCGTTCTTGCAGATATCTGCAATGATTTGTCTCTATTTGAGGCAATCACGATCAGTCGTCAAGCGCTTTCTTTGAGAGAACACGCGAAAAGGAGATAGGCAGACCACGACTCAAAAGCTCACACCACTTGCTGCAAAGCGAGGTCGAGTATCTTTGGAAAGTGTTGCCAGTATCATCTTCGCCGATCATCTGAAATACAATGAGTTTTGCTACATAGAGACGCTGATAAAACGATTTTGGATGAACAAAAGAGACTGACCACAACCGAGAAATCTTTGCCGTTCGTGAGATCACAACTGAGTGGCTGCGACACATAGTTGTAACTGCATCCAATCCTCTCTGAGTAGGTCGCAGCTTCGAGAAGAGTTGAGGAGACATCGTCCGATCGGAGTTGCACGTACTATAGATGGGAAAGTTCCGTTAACAATTGGGAGATGAATATACCTGGAGGAGCGAACTCTGTGTCTGCGCCTTTCCAATAGAGACGGTTGAAACGATAAGATTTTCATCTACAAAGATTCAATTAAATTCTGGAAATTGAATCCTATTTACTCGAATCAACGTTGGCGATAGGATGAGGTTTGTCTTTTCTGAGTCCATCGACAAATCCATAGTCAACTTTGAGGTCCGATTGGACTCGCACCTGCCAGGCAGCCATTATTCGAAAAACCGATAATCTTACACGAACCTCAACATCACACCCTCTATAAGCTCCACCGAAACTTGTTTCAATGAGGAAATAGTACTTGCCAGGTGAGAGATCGTCTGAATATTTGAACATGTGAAAATATTCAAGACTAATCTCACCATCGTCCAGATTCGATGGTTGATTGTTCCGATTGAACATGTGCTTTTGACAAATGACTGCGTAGATTTCATCACAGTCTGATGGATGCCTATAAATTATTCGTTGAACAAGAGGAGATACTCGAAGATCGAATTGGTCACCAGAGATTCATATAGAAGTATGCGCAAGTGCCGGTTGTTCCATCAGGCACGTCTACTCCCGCCCACTGAGCAGTGTGAGGAGGAACCGGCATAGTTTTCCCGTTGTCCTGCTGCCAAACCCATTCACCTGTGATAATCTTCTCTAGAAAAGATCGATAAATCAAGTATACCATTGACGAATGTTAGTCCGAGCCATCCTCTGTTGGTGTTTAGAACGGCTGCATTGAATAAGGTCAACAAAATTCGTGAGAAAACTGAGCTCACATCCGATCCAGTAAGTCTTATCTCCATTCAAATCATCGACCATGAATCCTCCCATACTCTGGCACAAATCACTCGCGTCCTGAACGATATTGTTCAAACTGTTCCTCATGGAGGAAAGCGAAGCTCACTTGGAAGTTCTTGGTCAGTGCATAGTCGTAGTAGGCGCAAGACTGTGAGATCGGCGTCCAGTCATTCTCGCATGCTGTAAGTGTGGAATAAAATAACGAATCAAAATAAAAAAATGCAATAATACTCACGATTTCTGAACTCGACAATTTGATTCATAAAGTCATCGAGAATCTTAACTTGGCCTTCAGCAGGATACGGATAGTAGTATCTACCTGAAAGTGCGATATGTGAAATTGCTCTATTTCTCAGCCTTGATTGTCACATTGCCCTCACCGTCCTTCTTGAAAAGCTGAACATCAGCCTGTTGACCATAGACAACGGCAGTGACTGTTTGAGTGTATGCATCCACGGGGAAATAAATCTGAAAGTACACTCCTATGTTCGATATTATGGGCGATGCAGTAGAAGGAGGATCGGGGGAGGAGGGGTGCAACAATTTCTTGATCATAGTCATAGACTTTCTCGCTTTCTCATGATCATCGTGAGAACTTTGAGAAGTAAACACGCTATGGAAGAATATTAGAAATAAGTTCACTTACTTTGTGTCCGACTGAAGAGCAATCTTTTATGTGAGTTTTGTATACGATAGAAGAAGAGAAGAGTGTCGGAATCATGCGAATTGCTCTAAAGAATTCTAAGAGTTGTACACGATTTTGCTAAAGCAAAACCTTGCTAGATCTCCATTGCCAACCGTGTACAGCATTCCATCTCCACGTCTCGCGATTTGCTCAAGGTAGATGAAGTCTGACTAAAAAATAAGAAATAAGTGGAGAATGTCTACAGAGCATACATCCTTCCCGCCACACTTCAATCCGCCATCGTTCCAGTTATCACTTTGAAGCACATTTGTGATTGTTCTTCTCTCGAGAAGAGCTTCACTGATGGAATAGACGAGTGAAGAAAGATCGTCGTCGTAGTATGGGATGGAGGCCTGTATGCACATGAGTGGAATCAATAAACGCATCAACCAACCTCAATGATATTGACGATTGATCGTTCGGGCAGTTCACGCTTCTCATTGCCGTCTTTTCGATCGTTGAGAAGGCTGAATTCCTGATTTCGTGATTATCTAATCATTCGAATCCTCACGCATCGAGAGCACTCCAAATCTGCACGTGGCAATTGTCATCCAGTGGATTCGACTCGGCCCACTGATTGAGAGTATCGAAGAATTTCTTCGTGTTGGACATTGGAGAGTCCACCATTCCGACCACTCCTGGAATTGAATGAACAAACTTGAATATCCATGGTTACTAAAACCTTTGGAATCATATCCAATCAACACTAGTCGATCTATCCAATCCGAATGCTGGCTTCCAACGTCGCGAATCACTTCGGGCAGAGTGGTCAGCATTTTTGCAATCTTAGGCAGGTTCATGATTCAAATAATGATAAGATCCCACCTGTTCAACACCCTTCTGCGTAACTTCCACGATAAAGACCATATCGGCGTGATATCCATAGGTAGGAAGAGGGCCGGACTCAGGGCATTGCGCTGAATTCGGAAGGATCGAGGAGAAATGTGAATTCTGAACCGAGAAACTCACGATAATCGCAGAATGGCCCAGTCCATCCCGATGGACACTGACAACTGCCGAAGACGTTAGTTCCACCGTTCTGGCAGATTAGGCTGGAATCATAGATAAGAAGAGATCTTCATGATAGGAAGCATACGTCTCACAGTGTTCTCCTTTATAGTGGGACTGGCAGAGACAAGTATCGTTGTACTTCACACCTCCGTTCTGACAGTCGGTCGGTGCGGCGGGAGTGGGAATGTCTAAATCATGAGTTTTCGTCGAGACAATTTGTGATCCTAACAATTGAAACAAGTCATGACGCCGGCCCGCTGTAAGTAGAAACCGTAATCGTTGCGGAGATTGAACTGCAATGAATTGGGTTCGACCGAGCGGAATTGGACTTAGTGCACTTCATAGTGTAGATTCTCGTTAGGACGGCATCGGAAGGATGGGAAGTAGAATTGGAAGGAACATCCACCGCGATAGAGACCATTCGAGGCGTACACCTGCGATGCAAAATAATTCCAACGATGGAAGGTGTTAGTCACCTCTTGTTCTAATCCATTCCTGACTGCGTACATGTTGAGAAAGGCGAATGCATGATCAACATCGTCACCAAAATCTTCGATGTTGAATACCTGAAATATTTGTACCTCTTGAGCCTGGTCGGTATAAGTGGAAGCGAAACGTGTATTGATCTGTGCTTACCGGATGGTTATCTGTCCCAGCCAGTGGTTGGTAACTCATCGCATCAGTGTCTACATTAGTGGTCATTGCCCAATAGGCTTCAGTTTGCGGGTTGGATGAAAGTTGATGAAGGGATGCCTGAAAAAATATCCAACTTTTCTTATAATGCATCAGATCCGACGACGTAAGAATACATTAGAGGGTCAGTTAACCTGGTAAGCTCGAAGGCTGCACGCTGCACTTGGCGTGTCAGACGTCGCCTCGATCATGTATGCACCGGGCAGAGGAGAGGCCCAACGTCTGCAATTGGACAACTATCTGAGCCATGACTCAGTATCATTCGCTTACTGGACAGTGAAGATTCCCTCTTTCACAATTGTCTTCGGTAGCACTCGATTGCCTTCGGGAGTAGTCATTTCGAGGTGGAAATCACCTAGAAATCTCGTTCCTCACTCTGTTTTCGGTAATGTAAAAGCTGGAACAAACAAAACCCACGTCCTCTGGAGACAAAAACGATCGTTTCCGTGTTCTGCTCTAGTTGGATCACCTAAAACACATTTTGTTGATGACATTGAGGAATGAGAACTCACCTTTCCGAGTCCTTTGCTGCATTCGTCTCTGTCCACAGTCAACATCAATTGAGACTTGTACAGAATAGAGTTCATGTGTCCGTAGAGAACCTGAATTACTTCATCAGCGAAAATCAGATGATGTTTGGGAACTCACATCATGGACCTTCGTCCTATCAAGAATGTTCCATGCCAGTCCTCCGAATCGATTGGCGACATCATCGAATGCTCGGAATCCAGGATCAGATAGATCTCCAGAACACTGCATCTCAGGAGCGGGTTGAATGTATACGAAGTTGATCTGAGCTCGCCAGAAACTGTTCATCTGGAGGATCTGATCGGCGAATTTCGACTCATCGTCAGCCATTGCATCAGTGATCACGTAGACTGTCGATCCTTGCGTGAGAGAAACGTCTGTTAGGGCCTGAAAAGATTGGTAGTTCAGATAATTTGAGCAATTTTATACCGTAGCGAGAGCCTCCATAACATTATCATTACATTCTCCATCCGAGTCTCTAGAATTAAATCCATAGGAGAATAGATCACTATCGAACTTTTGGATTGAGTCGTACGATTTTGATCGGAAAACCTCTGAAATTTAGTTAATATTTCGTAGTGAATCAGACAAAAACAGTTACCGTGATCATTGAACAATGTCAGATGGAATCGAGCGAGATAAGTGGGATCGAATTGGAGGTTTGCGATGACCTTGAAAAGGATATTGATGATACTTTGAGAGCAAGAGCGTACCTCATCAATGGCTGCCTGAACTTGCTGCACTACTTCCTTCTGTTGAACTCTCGCTCGAACGACGAAAACGAGAGTGGGACGATCTACTCCAAATCCGTGATTGGAGTGGGGCTCACATTTGACTGAAGATAGGCAATCAATTATCGGAACAATTTGATTAGTTCACCTTGTTCACAGTGAACGCCCTCGAATCCGACTGCACAGAAGCATTTGCCCTCGATCAGAGTTCCGCCATTGATACACTGGAAAAGTGCACTGATGTGATGAATTGTTATGTGCGATAAGAGAAAAAGCATCGCTTACGAGAGCCTTCGAACAATCGTATCCGGTCCAGTGATCTTGGCAAACACACGATGTCTTGCCTGCGATTAAAGTTCTAATACAACCCACACCCTCACGCCAGCCCACCTCCACTTTCTAGCAAAACCCCTCCATTAGCGCAGCTGGTCGGATTCGTTGGTTGTGGAGTTGATGGAGCAGCGGAAGACGTGGATGGACCAGGTTCTACAAAGAAGTGCTGAACTACTGAGGTTGGAGGAACTCACGGTAAACACACTGGAAGGGTGCCACGCGACGGAAGAGATTGCCGTTGAAGTCAACTCCGTCTACCTGTAAGCGAGATTCATTGTCAGAAAATATCATGAGAAACCTTACGATCAATGCGTAGGATCCTCGCTCGTAGCAGAAGAGGGAATCGAAGTAGAATTCGTACTGGCATCCATATCTCTTGTCGAGAACACGCGGTCGAAGGACATACTAGAAACAATTTAATTGATTTGTAATCGATGAATTCTCACATTATCTGGTCCAACAACCGACACTGTCTTCAGTGAAGAAGGGGATCTTCCACCATTGAGAGTGAGTAGAATAGAGTTGAACTGATGTGCGCCTGCATTCTCATTGGGAAAGTCGCTTCTGCAAATTCACTGGTTCCTTTCGGCAATTATCAATTTCCAGATAAGCAGCGCGGTCTCTCTGCACCGCAGCACACTAATTGTTTACACACCTGTCCCTCTCATCCATTTGGAATCCTCCAGAGATGGTCAGCGTTGTTTGAGCAGTTGTTGTCAGAATACAGCGAGAGTTGATGTTGGAAGCGGTAGGTTGGACTGAGTAGGCACCGAAAGGCAGCGAGCTGGAAATGAATTGGATAACATTCTTTGAAGGAATCAAGAAAAGCGTAAATTTTGATGTGTATGCACACGACTAAATCTCACTTAAACACTGCGATGAATCGATCTGGCTCCTGAGTGATCCGATCAGGAGTTCCGATGTAACCTGAACAATCGTAAACTGGTGAAACACGGATTTCGGAGACAAATCACCCACCATTCAAATCCATTATCGTCAATTGAGGTGATACATTATCAAGTGATTGCACTTCGATGTGGATATCGTACATTGTCTCATCGACGATAATCTTGTGTACACGAGTGCAGTTTCCGAGATCAGTAAGATCAATTACGTAGCCTTCCTAAAACGTAAACACTTGATTCTCTTTTCGAGCATGACTTACATCTCTGAGGAACTGATCCGGATTGCTGGAGGGATTGAACGATTCACAGATGGCTGCAAATGATTTGAATACATCTTCATTGCTCGTCCTTCCTTTTCACAACAAATATGAGGGTAATTACTCACGAAACTCGCAATACTGTCCAGTGTAGCCCGGTGTGTTGCATGCTCTTGTTATCGGTGATCCCGCGGCAGCAAATCTCTGAACAAATTCCATGAAATCTCAATAAAATTCTTCAAATTTACCGCGGTTTCATCCACATTCCTCTTCCTTCGAACAATCTCTTCTTCGTGTGCCTGCAAACATATTATTTTTTTACGCTTTCGAATAATTACTGACCTGAGGATGGAATATCTGTGTTAGATGAGCAAAGTCGTCAACGAGTCTCACGTCCTCCGATGGATTCCAAGTGTTGAATACTGAACGAGAGGTTGGGAAGTAGTCAGAAAAGTGAACTCACTCGAAGCAAAGTCTCCTCTGAAGGCACCCGATGCAACACATGTCAGAGCAGCCAATAAGACTGCACTTAGCAGCCGCATAACTGTGCTGGAATTGGTTAATGACGTAAGGAACTAATAAAGCAGAGCGCAAATTGATCAGTCGATCTTGGGTGCAATGATCGGAAGAGCGAGTGATAATGAATGTGCTTCTCGTTATCATTCCTCCCAGAAGTGAATCGCGCCCATTAAATTGCCGCTGATTGCACGAAAGATGACATTAGGAGATGAGACTATCTGATTTGTAATCTGAATTCCTCATTCTGACTCAATAATCTTCTTCTAAGACTGTAAAGTTCGATGTAGTAGTGCTTTATCGCGCTTTGTTTGTGATAAAGTCCTGAGGCTCTTTTAGTAAATGCATGTGCATGGTATACTTTGAAACACATAGTCATTTTCAAGGCAACTTGTTTGTATTCTTGTGTTGCACTACTTTGTTGTCTAGACAAATATCTGCCTGCTCATTATGCTCGTGCAATCAAAGGAAATTCAATGGACGCGACTCACTTCTGCGAGAAATGATAGCCTGAAGCACATTCATCACACACAACCGAGTCTGGTAGGAAATGCGCCTTTCTAACTCTGTATTCAGATTCCAACAAGATCACACATACAAGCTGTATACTTTATAGCGAAACATAATTAAATACCGGTTTTATGAATAATTCGACTTTGTCACATCCAAATTCAGGTCCCAATTTCACAGTGTTTACTGCTGTACGATTTGAACAATCGATGATGATGATGTTGCAGATTTCTATTCTCCAAAGAGACATGATCGATACATCAAAGGATGACTGAGATATTCGCGAAACTTTGATTCCCTATCAATTGTAAAAGCATTTCCCTATCAATTGTTCTAGCTAACGAACTATCTATATCATAAAATCCACACCCCTAGGGAGATTCGTCAGAAGCTGTTGAATAATAAACCCGACTCTCACTTGGAATGAATAACGCTAGCCAAATCATTAGTAATTTTCTAAGGGTTCCTCTTTTCCCCCTAATTCAACTGCTATTCAACTCATTCTCTTGCTGTGCTGCTCTTCTTATGCTACGAATCGTTTCAGCAACCCAGCTGCATCCCAATTGCAAGTATGTTTGAGCTCGAACATCGCTATAATAGCCAAAATTAATGAGAAAACTTCAGATATTTGTTATCCATATGGTCTCTCAGCTACCTTTCACTGTTCATTACTCATGGTCGAATATGTTTCTTGAATTTGCTAATGGAAGAGCCTCCGCAGCACAAAGTTGATCCTCGTTAGTTACTTTTTCTTTAGCTGATTCTTGATATCTCAGTTTCAGCTGAGCGGAGTATATTCATCGATCTAAGCGTGAGCTCTCAAGTTTCTTGTGCCTTGATGGAGATTGCAATTGCTTCTGAACGATTAACCTCGGCTATTCGGCCTGCTGAATACTACAAATCTGGCAAACGTGACCTAGTTCTTTACGCTACAACGGTTTTGGTTCTCAGTATTGCTGGTTTACAAGGATACATAACCCAAGGTGAGGGACAGCTCGTCTCATTCTCTTCTAAATAGATGAATTTACAGTGAGCAATCACTTTCTAGTCGCGGTGATCATTTTCTGTATTGATGTGTGCAAGATCACTGTGAACTCAAAGTCTGTAAAGTACTGTCAAAACAAATTCGAGACAATGTACGGTAAGGCGACACTAAATGCCCGCTATCAGGTTAATTGTAATGACTTACTTTCTTCAATTTCTTCGTTTCAGGTCAGAGAAGCCTACGAAGTCGCTTCATCAATGCAAAGATCTTATCTTGTTTGCTTCTTCTGCAAAGTAAGCAAGAAATATGAAATCGTCATTGGTAACGGCTTGGCAGAACTGTTTCAATGCCGTTGTTATTCTAACTTGCGTGGACACCGATAAGCATCACTACTGTATTCCACTGATTTTCTCGATGCCGTATCAGTATCTCGAGGCTATCTATACTGCGGTAATTTCTCGAGAGATTGAACTCGATTTGTTGTTGTACTCCAGGGATTGAGTGGAACGTCTTGCTTTCTTCTGTGTTGGCTGATGAACCACCCAAGGCTCAGAAGAAAGCTCTGCGCGATCAGATCCATATTTTGGTAACCATCAATTTAGCATTTAGCAAAACTTTTTTAACAATTTAGAAGAAAACAAAGTCGTTCAGGGGAACATCAGTACCACATGATACGATTGTAACTGTACGCAGTCTCTATCAGTACAGAACTGAAACGGACGTTTACTTCGATTCATTGAAGAAGTCTTGGACTTGATAAATGCATTCTTTTTGAGAAGAAATCTGGTTGAATTGTTTTCGAAACTACACTAACATGTCAGTAATGATGGTCCCCTGTGATGAAAAATAATTCTCACGATGGATGATATTCGGCAAAGAGATCTTTGTCTATGCTTAGGGGCCGGAAGCTCCGCCCACTTTGAACGGGCATGATGCGCGGCCAACGAGCGTGCGCGAGAAAACACAAGGCTCATTCTTAACCAAATCACTCGATCAAAAGCGCGTTTTGTAGCTAATACCACCCACTATCGATTGAGCCCTGTAGACCTGGGAAAATTTTTCTCTTTGTTGGTCAAAAATCGATGTGAAGGTCGGAAATAGGCCTATTTCACCCTTTCCCGATTAGGAAAGTCAAACCTACAGCGATTTTCTGACTAAACAGAATTTTTCATGAATTTTAGAATTTTTTTCGGAATTTTAGCGATGACCCCCGAGCTGTGTTTTTAGCGCGGGGAGAGCGGGGCGAGAGGGCGGGGGGAGGGAGAGAGACGCACGCGAGAGAGGCTCCGCCCCCTTTCTCTCTCCTCTCGCCTCTCCCTCCTCTCCTCCCCTCCTCTGCGCGCGCACGTCTTGGGCTCTAGCGCGCCTCAGAGACAAGATATCGACTTTCGGTAAAAAGTACGATGTTATTGGGATCACGAGGGATACCTTGAACACACATTTGACATCATAGTGATTAATATTGAATCTACGTTGCGGCCCCTATCTATGCTCAATCAGTTCATAACCAGATGATGTTTGAGGCGCCCTCACATCAACAGCCATAATGAAAGGCCAGTAATGGCGTCGATAAATGTTATCGACCCATAACGAAGAGTACAATGTGGTGTGAGAGCTACTTGACAATACGAAAACAATGTAACTTATATTTAACACTTTTTCGAGGTGAATAAGTTATGTATGCAAGCTGATGCAAACTTTCAATGTGTGTCGGGAAGACGCATCGCACCAATTCGAAATATTGAGAAGTGTCGAACGCATGATAGCGTTGTTATAATTTATCTCTGGGGAAGACAAAGGGAATTTTCCAGTCTGTATATCACCTGTTCCATCAACCCACACAATCCAAGGTTGCAAAATATTCATCTGTCGCATGTCCACACATTGCAAAAAATACAACCGAAATTGAACACCAAACTAGATATGTCTTCTATGCCCACGTCTTCTTCAACGATTCGAAATAGACGTCCGCTTCAGTTCTGTCCTGATAGCTTGCCCGAACATCCGCAATAGAACCTGGTTCAACTTTCGTGGTCCTGGAACAGAGGTTTACTATCTTACTATCAGACCAGGTAGAATTAATCAAAAGAGTTGCTTACCAAACAACAGACACGAAAACGATCAACTTCCGTCTGAGTCTTGGGTGATTCGTCATAAGCCAGTAGAGAAGATAACAGGAAGTACAACTCAATCCCTAGAGTAGAACGGAATAATGTCAACTGTATTCTGCAATAACGTACCCCTGTATACGCAGACTCAATAAAGTGGTACGGCATCTCGATAACTAAGCCTCTACAGTAGTGATTTTCGTCCGTGTAGGCGCAACCGACGAGAACGAAGCAGTTGAATAGATTCTGAGACACTTAGTAATTGAGCATGTCATAAGAGCTAAGCAAATACCTTAAAGAAGAAGCAAACAACGTACGACCGCTGCATTGACGACGCGATTTCCTGCGCTTCTCGAATCTAAAAAGTACATTATTAATAGCCAGTTGCACGAAACTTGCCTGATATCGTGCATTCAGAGACACTTTTCCGTGCATTCTCTCGAATTGATTCTTACAGTATCTCACTGATATCGAATTTACAGTAAGTGTGCTGATATCAATAATTAATATTGCTGACGCATCGGCGAGATGGTCGCTCGAGACTAAAAATGAGATAATTAACAACTTCAAATATACGAAATCTCGACCTTCTGTGATGTATCCGAAAAGTGCGGCAATCATCATAATCAAAATAGTAGCCGGGTAGAGAATGAACCAACTCTTGCCAGAGTTGTAATATTTTGCTGGCCGAACAGCCGAGAACAATCGTTCCGAAGCAATCGCTATTTCAAGAAGGGCACAGATGAACTGAGCGCTTACACTAACATCGAGAAAATAACTTCGCAGTGCTAAAATGCTGCATAATGTAAAGCTGAGTGGCAGGAAACGCACGAGGTCCGATTTTGCGAATGGGAAGCTCTTTCGCGAGTACATTGATCGTACTCGTCCCAAAGTTCGCCATAAAAATCGATAAGTAGCCGCATGACCAAAACTTCAGCAAGTACCTGATTAAATCGATATTGGCTAATGTATTCTATCGAATCCACAGTATAAAAAGGCAGTGGAAATTCAAACATACTTGCAATTGGGATGCAGTTGTGTCGCTTGTACAATTCGGAGCATCATGATTGCAACACCGATAGAGAATCCATTGAAGAGAAGTTGTGCCAGATAAACGAGAAAGAACGGAGAAGAACCAGTGGAAGGAGTAGGGGTAACGTTGCTGTCGTTATTCATTTCGGTATGAGTCTGATAAAAGCAGTTGATTGCCCGATGACAAACTATTGATGATAAGGGCGCTCCCTAAGGACGCGAATCGATAGACTTAGTGTAGGAAGCACTTTCTAACTGCTCATGTGGTGTGGTAAACATCGACATGTCCCATCTTTTCTAGATAAATTAAGATATTTTAAAACAAAAAGAGTAACGCAAAAAAGGAGAAAAACGTGCTCACTAACCTTCATATTTCACGATTAATTGGCCTATACACACAGTGCTCCAGCACTTTTCTCACATCTGCAATATTGTACTCAGATGTGTTCTGTAATCACGCTTGAAGGCTAGTCCAATGATCAATATTGCTGCCTCGGTCTAATAATGACGATAAATCTTGTTTTCAATTGTGATGTATGCCTTTCTGAATAAAATAGCAAGCGATCTACCAACAGAGAGGCAAGTTACAAAAAACTTCTTCAATTGATTCACATTTTTTTGTTTCGAAAAAATGATTGTCTTATAGCGTAAAATCTTGTAATGCGCCAAACATCACTTTTCTAGACGTTGTTGATTGTTATTGAGAGTGAAGTAGTGCATTTCAGAATCCCATGAAAGATATGTGGTCGTGATTTAACCATCTCAACATTCCCGATGTTTAACGGTTTCGCAACATTTAGATAAGTGCATCTAGTAATTTCATTAATTTGCATATGTTTGCACTCTCTTCGCACTTTCCCGTCACAAATTAGGCCGAATCGATGTGAATATATCATCCTCACCTGACAATGGTCATTGTCCCTCTCTCCCATCTCTCCTTCCCCTGAGTCTGACCAGAGATTCACATTATTATTATGCTTTGATAATGCCGAGCGCAAATTATTTCACCCGTAGGCATCGATAATAGTATCTCAGGTTCTGTCATGGACGATGTACCGGAATATTATTATGTGTTGCATTTTCTTGCTTTTCTTCTTCATTTACTTTACTTTACTCTCTCCATATTCTTGATTGCTGCTGTACAATCAACGCAACTTCACTTGAACTGCAAGTCAGTACATTTGTCAACTTCATCTAATTGGTAAATATGTTCAGATATCTTCTCTCCCTGTGGGGGCTCAGTTACATGGTTCAATTTGCGAGTCATGCAGGATTGTTCTTATTGAATATGACAATGTCAACATATCCACTCAACAAGGAAGATCCACGTGAGTAATTTTAGCATTTATGAAAACTGTTAAAATATTTGTTCAGAACTTCGCGGTTACCTCATTACAGTGAGCGCAGGAACGCAAATATTCAGTGAAACTCTTGAGATAATGATCGCGTCGGAGCGAATTCTGTCGTCGATACATCCGGCAGAGTATCATCTAACGGGAAGAAACTATCGAATACTGGTTCCACTCACTATTGTCGCGACTTGCGCTGCTGTCATTCAAGGATGGATTTGTAAAGGTGGAGTCAGAAAATTCTTCGGTTTTCAACTGGGCATTCTAGCGAATCTTCACCTTCTAATAGCTATAGATATATTTGTACTCGAAATGACATCCCTCATTGTTAGTGAAATCAGAACTTCAACTGTAAACTATGTCCATACTAGATGAATCGATCGGCGGTACAGTACTGTGGAAAACGGTATGCTGAATTGTACGGCAATTCTTCCTTGAATGCTCAGTATCAGGTAAACCTTATTTCTAGTATTCGAGATTTGTATGCCCTCATCAGGTGAAAGAAGCTCGCGAACTGGCGGTTTCTATGCAACGAGCCTATCTCGTTACCTTCGTCGCCAAGGTAAGAACATGAACACTTTCTCAGTTACTACGGGGGCTCGAAACGAAGCAATGCATAACCTAAATATACCAAATAGTAGTTAGTGAATATTTACAGAACATGGTCAATAGTACAATACTCGTTGGATGCATTCGAGTGGACGAAAACTTCAACTGCATTCCTCTTCTGTTTCCATTATCTTTCACGGTTCTGGAAGCAGTTTATTATGTGGTAATAATAAAATAAATAGTTATTCTCAAGCCCTATATGTCCCAGGGTTTCACTACAACTTCTGCATTCTTGCTGAGTTCACTTCTTTACAACCATCCCAGGTTGAGGGTAAAGACGAGAGTACTGTGGGCTAAGTTGAGGTGAGGACGACTGATCGAGATTCATCGAGTGAGAGGTGATTCAGGGGAACAACGAGAGTCGAAGATGTCTTCACTCCGCCAAGATTCGAATCTGTTGGGGCAGCCTATTTCGACGATTTACGAAAGAATTGGAACTAATTGTCATCTTCATTCCTCCATACTGAGTAATCATAAGAAGCTGATCACAACCCACGCAATACTTTGCAATCTTTCATGTTCACTGACCATGAATATCTGAATCAATGATAACATTATCCTTCTAGCTGTAATAATGTCGTTCGAGCTTGTTTTCGCTTCTTACTCTCCTTCTTCAGTAGACCGTTGTATCTCATCTCTTGGTATGGTGAACGCTCTTCTTTCGTATATTTTGTTCATTTATGTCGCATTGTTTGTTCACATGGCATATTTGATCGTTTCAATCTTCTTGATAGTTGTAATTCAATCGACGCAACTTCACAAAAACTGCAAGTAGGGTTTCAGCAAGAGTATGATTCAATCATTTTGACTAAGATTTCTCCTCTCTGTCTGGGGTGCGAGCTACATGGCTCAGTTCGCATGCCACTCTGTTGTGTTTGCATTGAACACCAGAGTCTCGGCGGTACCAGTGAATAAATTCGATCCGCGTAAGCTGGGCAAACTCCATGATCAACGACAAAGAAGCATTACAGAAGCGCGCAGTTATCTTGTTGACATCAGTGTTGGCTCTCAATGCCTCTGCGAAAGCCTCGAGATAATGATAGCGTCGGAGAGAATATTGTCATCGATTCGCCCTGCTGAGTACCATCTCTCGGGGAGAAACGACCGAGTATTGCTACCTCTTGTTTTCGCTTCCTTCAGTTGGGCATTACTACAGGGATGGATCACAGAAGGTGACATTCAGATTTTAGTCCAAATTCGAGACTATATTTTAGCCGGCTTCCATCTGATTTCTGCTACTTGCATCTTTCTGCTCGAAATGTTTTCTCTCACTGTAAGTTGGCCTTCGAACTCGGATACGATCGTTCAATTCTCAGATGAACAGTAAAGCAGTAAAGTACTGTAGAACGAAACAGGGTGAATTGAGTGGAAAGTTCTCTCTCAATGCTCGTTACCAGGTTTACAAAACTATTTTTTTACGTTCATTACAAGTTGTGACAGGTGAAAGAAGCTTATGAGCTCGCAATTTCCATGCAGCGTGCCTACTTATTCACTTTTATTGCCAAGGTGTAAAACATTATTGCTGTAGAAATAAAAGAACGGCTTTCAGAACATGTTCAATGGATTCATAATGATGAGTTGCTTCACAACGGATGAATCGCATAATTGCGTCCCACTGCTGTTTCCATTGCCGTATTTTGTGTTGGAAACAGTTTACGGAGTGGTAACTTCTTTAATTGATTCACATATTTCTCACAGCTTTATTTCTCACACATGCAGGGGGTGACGACAACGTCTGTATTCCTGTTGAGCTCATTACTTTACAATCATCCACGGTTGAAAATAAAGTCTAAAATTATCTTAGCGAGAATCCGGCAAGCTATTGGAATCCAGTCATTTTTTTTATATTTCCATCTTCAGGGGGAGAAATGTAGTTCAAGATGTGTTTACACTGCCTCAGTACGAATCAGTCGGAGCAGCGTATTTTGATGAGCTGAAGAAGACTTGGAATTGATGTTTACTAGGAATCGTCTCAATTATGTTCATCCTTTTCTGTGTAATGTTGTGTACATGATCTTCTTAGATGAAATTGATAATACTAAGATTCACTGATTGAACTGACAAACATGTTTGTGGCTCTCAACGATGAGTAATGCATATCAGCAGCGTGTATGATTCCGTGAAATGTTCGCATATTGTTCAAGTGTGGTACGCTTTCATACATAAACTATGCTCATGTTATGCTCATGAATAAGACGATTCGTACACTCCATCCATTGTAGTATCAGAGTCTATCGAAGCAATGAGTTCAAAGCATCATTCGATGTGATGTATCTCATTGACGTCTCGAGTATTTCTCTGTGAGATTCTCTGTGTAAAGCAGTGAGATTTTCTTGATTTAATCTCAGTTTGATAACGTCGTGAGACAGTTTACATGTACTAACAAGCTATTTAAATGTAAAAATAAATTGCATTTCTGGTATGGTTGATCTCCCAGCCGCTTATCTTCCTTTGAACTATTGCGCACTCGCCCTCCACTTGTTTTATTTTTCTATCTCGGTATTCTTGATTGTTGCGATCTATTCAACCCAACTTCATTTGAACTGCAAGTAAGAATCTTTCATGGTGCTCCTACATATCAAGCGTTTTAGATTTCTTCTCACGTTGTGGGGAATGAGCTACATGACTCAGTTTGCTAGTCATGCAGCTATTTTCGTGTTGAACACTACGATGACATCATTACCACTCAACAAGCAAGATCCGGGTAGTAAACAAATTTCTCGGAAGTTTGAACCAATATGCACAGAAATTCGTATCTATCTCATTTGCGTGAGCGCTGGTACGCAAGTATTCAGTGAATGCCTGGAAATATTGATAGCTTCGGAGCGGATTGTCTCGTCTATTGATCCCGCCAAGTATCACGTATCCGGATTCAAATATCTATTTCTTCTTCCACTCGCCTTATTATCGTTTTGCGCTGCTCTTGGTCAAAGTTGGATTGGTCGAGGTGATCTCGAGCAGTTCATACAATGTCAAACCTTCTTTTTTTCAGAAGGCCTTCATCTCGTAATTGCGATCAATATTTGTGTTCTTGAAACTTTTTCGCTTATCGTAAGATACAGAACTTCTTTACTTTCATTATTTCAATTTAGATGAACACGTCTGCCGTGAAGTATTGTGGTAGAAGGTACAAGCAACTTTATGCGAATTCCACTTTGAATGCTCGTTATCAGGTTGGTCAGATATTCTATGTTTTGTAGGATATTACCACTGCATCGCTCTAGGTAAAAGAAGCTCGAGAGTTGGCCGTTTCTATGCAACGAGCATATCTCATTACTTTCGTTGCCAAGGTAAGTGAGAAGAAAGAAAACTCTAGGAAATTTTCACACATGATTCGCACAACGAACGTTTATTCGAGTTGATTCAAAGGCATCGAAAACAGGATCTGAATAAAGACACAGATCAGAATGCGCTCTCAGAACCTCGTGAACAGTATCATAGTCGTGGGATGTATTCGAGTGGACGAAGATCAGAATTGCGTCCCTCTTCTACTCCCGATGCCATTCACTGTAATCGAAGCTGTTTATTACGTGGTAATAGGCAACGGACATGCACACCGTATACTTGCATTTCTCAGGGTTTCACAACAACGTCGGCATTTCTACTGATTTCACTCATTTACAATCATCCTCAACTGAAAGCCAAGGCACGCGTCCTTCTGAGGAGATTGAGGTATTCGATGTTGCTGCTTGGTGCAACTGTAAATGAAATTTGCCTTATTCAGAGGCTCATCGAGGGTTCAAGATGTATTTGAACCTCCAAAGATCGATGCAGCTGGGGCAGCTTATTTTGAGGAACTGCGAAGGAGTTGGAACTAATCATTATTTTGCACAGAAAATAAAGAAATAATTAAGAGTGTCATGGGTTCCTTTTTGTTTGCAAACGTTCAGTAGTTTTGGCATACAATTGTATCTATTGTAACAGTGAATAACAACGCTTTCCGCATAACTCTGTTAGTTTTATTGGCTTTCTACAAAACAAAGCAGCTGATGCAATATTTCTCATTTGGATAATGTTCAAGGACCAACGTTACGTATTTCGCAGTTGAGAAAATGTATTTAGCTCGTCACTACCATAGTTGTTCATAATCCTGGTAACATACATAGATCTGAGTACTATGATTCTCTAAAGATTCGTCATTTTTTGTCGTTATTCATCGGAGCGAAAATAAGAAATGCATTACATGTACCCTCAAACCGTCATCACATCTTGTCAATGTTTACTCTGAATCGGTTCTTAGTAATTCTCTCTTGGTTTTCACACGAGCTTTGCCCACTCACTTCTCATTGTCAGAAGCTATTTCAGAATGATCGAACTCCTTCCCTTTTATCAGTTGTTTTACTACTTCGCTCTGTTTCTCCACGCAATATACATTTCTATTTCCATTTTCCTGATTGTTGCAGTTCAGCTGACACAGCTCCACAAAAATTGCAAGTGAGTATACTTCACTTTTCAGACTTCTGGCCCGAACTCTGCTCAGAAGAGTTTCTATGATAACATTATCATTTCGCATTGCTCATGCCAATTTGGGACCCAAAATCCAATGGATTCAATCTAGATATCTTCTCACAATATGGTGCTCTAGCTATATGACTCAGTTCATTTGTCACGCAGCAATATTTTTACTGAATGCGACTTCGAAATCACTACCACACAACAAAATTGATCCGCGTAAGAAAACATTTCAAGTAATATTGTCATTATTCATAACATCGATGATTCCAGAGATTCGAAGTTACCTCGTTAGTATGAGCACTGCCACTCAACTGTTCTGCGAAATCATCGAAATAACGATTGCATCCGAGCGAATTATATCTTCCATTGACCCTGCTGTTTATCATTTGTCGGGGAGAAATACTCGTACTCTAACTTCTCTCACACTTTTGACGATCACCGCTTCTGCTGGTCAATTTTGGATCTGCGAGTGTAAAATTAGTCTGAAAGAGCACTGCAAACACCGTTTTCAGACAATCTTCATTATGTAATTGCCGTCGATTTGTTCTTTCTCGAGATGTGCTCGCTCACGGTGAGTTTGAGTTCTGTAATTGATCTATGGAACAAAACCAGATGAATCATGAAGCAGTAAAATACTGTAGAAGAAGGTACGCCGAATTGTACGGAAAAGGCTCTTTGAATGCGAGATATCAGGTGGCTGACAATGAGTCTACAATATTTTCAATTTATTTACAGGTTAAAGAAGCTTCGGAACTTGCCGTCTCAATGCAGAGAGCATACCTTGTCACTTTCATTGCTAAGGTGGGACTCATTCTTCACTCACCCGAGATGTTATGATTTGCAGAATATGGTCGACAGTATCATTATCGTTGGGTGTGCAACCGTGGACAAAGATGTCAATTGTGTGCCCCTGCTTTTTCCTTTGCCACATCATGTCATGGAATCAATTTACTGTTTGGTGAGAGAATATTATAGTTTTTTTCCAGCAGATAATTTGTTCAGGGTTTCTCAACAACCTCGGCCTTTCTGTTGTGCTCTCTTTTACGTAATCATCCACGTCTTAGATTGAAGACGAACATGATTTTGTCGAAACTGAGGTGACAACGGACGGAGAAAACGAAATTGTTTGTAACTTGTGATGCAGGCAAACTCCAAAAGTAGAAAGAGTCATCAAACCTTTTCATCAAGCACACGAGGGCGACGTTTACTTTGAGGAGCTGAGAAAGACCTGGAGTTGATTGAATTGGAGTAAAATGAGATTGATTATATTTGTCTCATCTCATTTATGTGTGTTAACAATGCATAAAATGTTTCGTTTTTGTTCCTGAACCTCAGTGTTATTTGTCGTTCTGAGCTGAAAGATTCCGTGTAACTGAGAGAATTGACTATTGGTTATCAGATGTGAGAGTCCCACGGTTATGTTATTCACTCCACAATCTGCTCACTTACTACTTCTCTTCTCTTCTGAAATGGTCGATCCATCGACCAGATTCACCTTATTCAACTATTTTGCCATCTCTCTTCACTTGCTCTACATATGTATCGCAATCTTCTTGATAGCTGCAGTTCAGTCAACCCAACTCCATAAAAACTGCAAGTTAGCAATTTTGTTTTTTCTCGTTATGTTATCATTATCTTAAGATTTCTGCTGACACTGTGGGCTGCAAGCTATCTAACTCAATTCATCAGCAATTTCTTCATTTGTGTAGTGAACACTACGATGTCTTCACTGCCTCTTCACAAAGATGATCCGAGTTATTAAGTAAACAAATTATGTGATGAGCAGTGTCAAATTCAGAAATTCGAGGCTACTTAATATGTATTAGCGTGGGCACTCAATTCATCTGCGAAAGCCTTGAAAATATGATTGCTTCGGAGAGAATTATCTCATCAATTAATCCCGCTGAATATCACCTATCAGGGAGAAATAATCGAGTGCTTATTCCGCTCTCTATCTTATTGATTAGTGCTGGTTTGGTTCAAGGATGGATTTGCTATCGTATGCAGAGTAGACTTTCTTTTGGAAATGATGCCTATTCAGTCAACTTTCATTTGGCCATAGCTGTCGTTGTTTGCTGTCTCGAGATGGGTTCGCTTATCGTTAGTTGATTTTTTTTCTTCCAGTAAGACCAAGAACAATTAAGATGAACAATGCTGCAGTACGATACTGTCGAGGAAAGACCATCAAGTTCTTTGGAAGATCATCGTTGAATGCTCGGTATCAGGTATTATCCATTATGACTTTACAACGATGAATGAGAACCCATCAGGTAAAAGAAGCTTGTGAACTAGCTGTTTCAATGCAACGAGCCTATCTCGTCACTTTCATTGGCAAGGCGAGTTTCGTATGTGTTCGTTCTCGCAGAGCTGATTCGTAATATGATAATTGAAATCGTGGGAACAGTGCATGTTGTTATTGATCATTTCTAAGTGAGCAGCACAAACTAGCACAGTCTAGAGAGAAAAAACATCTTAGTTTCAATTGAATAATCTTCTCAGAACATCGTGAACAGCTTTGTGATCGTGGGTTGTTTTCGGGTGGATTCATCTCATTCCTGTGTCCCTCTACTCTTCCCCTTACCATACGTTGTCTTGGAAGCAATTCATTGTGTGGTAAGGTTCATGGTTTGTTTGTGTCATATTCATCTGTACAGGGAATGTCCACGACTTCGGCGTTTCTCTTATGTTCACTCCTGATCAGCCATCCTCGGTTGAGATTGAAGACGAATCTGCTCTTGACCAAGATCAGGTGAGGAAGAATGGATACGATCAAGAAAGATTTGTCATCGCAGGCGCACAAGACGAGTCAAAGATGCGTACCAACCACAAGAGAGCAAAGCTATCGGAGATGTGTACTTTGATGAATTGCGGAGGAGTTGGAATTGATCCGCAGATGGTGTCATGATCACCAAATACTTTTTTGTGTAGATAAAGTGTAACGAAATGGTGTCTCGTTTTCAAGCTCATGCACAAGTCTTGATCGGATTTCATCACTGCATAACAATTCAATTACGCCTGCATCTAATTATCACGTGACTCAGTAATTCTCTGCGTCGTAAATATAATTCAACTGAAATAGACCTGTCTCGGCATATCACAGTCATACAAGGCTACACCGATCAGGCAGCATCTCAATAATCATGCCGAACATCTCTCTTGATCCTCGCTGGCACACTGCAATGCCTGTCTATCAGCACACAGTCAGTCTGGCTACTCAATGTCTCTCCTTACTTGCTTTCTATCTAATGCTAACGAAGACTCCTCGATCGGGGAAGTCTTTCTCTAAGTATCTCATGATGCTTCAGGTGACTCATTCTAGTTTGATTTATCATAGAAATCTGCAACCAGGCAAGTATAATGATGGTTGATATCAACTTTGGTTTTCTCGTTTCTCCTATCGCTCTCTATCCAGTCCCGGGAGCGCTGTGTAACGGAATTATCTGCACATGGTTTGGCCTTTCTGGCCACTATGGAATTGCAAGTTGAAATATGTTTGCAATCTAAATAATTCGTTCCAGTCGTCGATTGTTTTCTCTGTTGCTCTAATGGGAATTTCCATTCTCTATTGCTTCCACTACAAATATGTGATGATTAGGCAAATGAGTGGGTTTGACTCCCAAAAAGTATGCTTTGAGGCATGTTTCTGAAGTGTTTATTCAGTGTTTAGGCAAGACGGCACACTGTTTTTCGTTTTCTCGTTCTCGTTCTGTGCTCTATTCCATGTGTAATGCAGATTGGGCTTTATCGAAACTTAGAAGGTGGTCTTCGACTAGTAGAAACTGTGAGATTCAAAACAGAACCATCCTTTATCCCTTCACTTTCCTTCAGAACTTCCCATCAATGTACTACCTGGTAGAGAATCCTGAATATCGGGCATTTGTGTATGATATGAATCAATATCCTGTGTATATCGAAACCTTCTCCGCAATCGCTCTCTGTGTAAACTCAAATTATTCAATTTCTTCAAGTGTTTGTCATTTAGATATCTTTTTTCGCAGCTACACTGGTTTGTTGTTTTGTAAATAGATCGTGTGCGATGATAACGCAACAAGTATGTTCGATTGGTTTGCTTATTGTTCTGGAGTAGCTGTCATTGCAGAGTTCATTGTGCGAGAAAACGAAGCATCTCCAACACAGAATGGTCACACTACTAGTTGTGCAAGTGAGATGATGACGTGCACGATGATGACGAGAAGAAGCCAAAGCAACTCTTTCAGACTGTAATTCCTCTATCTGTTCAATTCACTCCGACACTTGTTCATTCCTACTCAATTCTCACCGCTTCATTGAATCCAAGTGTGTATCTTATTTTGAAAGAGTGATGTGAATGTTGTTTAGACATAATCAATATTCTTCTATGTTTTCAACTTACCCATCCATTGATTCACACCTCAGTTCTGATACTGTCAACTCCCAGCTATCAAGATGCAATGATCTTGTGAGTGTACATCTTCAATTATTTACCAAGATGTTCGCTTTTTGAAGCTGGCAAGATAAGAAGAGAAGAGACTCGACTCCACAACTCATTTAGGCAAACAATGTCTAAGATTATCGATTCATTTGAGAGCTTTTGTTCAAGATGACGATCGTGTGTTATTCGTATAGAGAGTTGCGTGCTCTGCACACATTTAGGGTGTGATTCATTAACAAACTGCATTCTGACGACATCTGATAGTGTTTCGTTGCGATTCATTGAAAATGGGTTGGTGAGACTCAATTTCCTGGTTAAGTCTTGTTTACATCGAAAGCGTTGATGAAGTATAGAGTCGATAGACATTCAACTTTACGAAGATATAATGCACCCCAATATCTTCCTTCATCCACGATGGCACAATGCCATGCCCATTTACCAGCACATCGTTGGTGTCGTCACACTTGTTATCTCCACCCTAGCATTCTATCTTATGCTCACAAAAACACCGAATCACAGCAAACATTTCGTTAAGTATCTAATGCTACTTCAGGTATATAAGCCGGAAAAGCAAAATAGGTTTTGAAGACATATTCAAGGGTGCGATCACGTTAGTCGATTTAAATTTCGGATTTCTTGCTTGTCCGCTAGTTATGTTTCCTGTGCCTGGTTTTCTCTGTAATGGAATTCTCTGCACTTGGTTTGGCCTTTCGGGCCACTCCGGAATCGTAAGCCGAAGCAGTCTATTATCGAGATCGTAAACTTGCAGTCTATAATGTTCACCTCAGTATCATTCGTTGGTGTCTGCATTTTCTACTGTTTCCACTTCAAGCTCATTTCGATCAGACAAATGCTCGGACAAGATTCTTTTTTAGTGACTTAATCACGGTAAAAATTAATCTATTCATTTGTCTCAGGCTCGACGTCATACTGTTTTTCGAATTACGATATTCATCATTTACGCGATTCCTTGCTCACTTCAAATCGGAACATATCGAAATCTGATAGGCGGTCCTCGATATGTGGAGACTGTAGGTCGAAAATGAAGCATTATTGCGACACTAGTCGTTCAGAAATTTCCTTCGATGTACTATCTGATGGAAAACAATGACCGGCGAGCAATCGTGTATGATTTCACTCTCTTTCCGGAGTATTCATTGGCATTCGCTTCTTCAACGATTTTTGTGAGAATTTAACCGCCTTTATTTGGAATCACTTCTCTACTATCAGATAATTGTCCTCGCTGCAGTCATCGTTCTATATTTTGTAGTCGGAGCTTTCGTTTTACTTGCTAATCAGGTTGATCGCTTTTGATAAAATAGCTTCATTAACTACTCCGAAGAGCTTACTCAGTGAGAAGACTAAGCAGTTGCAACAACAGATGATGAAGTTATTGATCATTCAGGTCCTCTGTTATCTATATTTCTGAAAAATGAAAGCGTTCATTGCAGACATCTGTTCCTATTGGGATCCAATTGGCTCCACTTCTTCTCTATGCCTATTCTACCATCACTGTGTCACTGAATCCTAGTGATTGACAAAGACAATAGCTTATCAAAACTCTCATAGTTCAATTCAGATATAAACAATGCTGTTTTCTGCTTTCAACTTACACATGCTTTAGTCCACACTCTCGTTGTTATACTCACCACTCCGAGCTATCGAGAACCATTGTTTTTGTGGGTTTTCCAATCGCATCAGCAGAAAATTTCATGTAACTTGCAGTTGGAAGAATAAGAGGCCCAGCTTTTCTCCGGCTGCTTCACGAGTCAATGGAATATCAACTTTGTCGCGACAGTTTCTAAAACGTTCCATAACTCATGAATAATGCATTCCATGAATTCTGTATTCTAAAATTCTAGTTTTCTCAGTAATTTTGTACTTGAAGCATTATAGTATGAAGCTATTTTTCTGAGAAAACCCCGACTGTTTTCCGCAATGTTAACACGAGGCAGTAAATGCATTGAATTGATCGCATGGAAGTAAGGCAGTCTCTCCAACCAGCTGACAGTGATATCATGCCCAATCTGTCCCTCCATCATCTTTGGCTCACGGCCATGCCTATCTACCAGCACACAGTTGGTGTGGGTACTCATCTTCTGTCCGCATTCGCTTTCTATCTCATCCTCACAAAGACTCCTAACTCGAGCAAGCCTTTTGCGAAGTATCTCATTCTACTTCAGGTACCCCTTGAAGCTCCTTTGAAACTCATCAATGCACAGCCTTAGGTATCGATCACTCTTGTCGACCTCAACTTTGGACTTCTTCTATCCCCGATTGCTTTGTTTCCCATTCCGGGAGGTCTTTGTAACGGCATTTTGTGCACATGGTTCGGCCTATCAGGCCATTCTGGAATCGTAAGTGCAAATATGCTTCTCTCTCAATAACTGCACTGAAAAATCAGACCCTAATGTTCTTCACCGTGGCATTTGTTGCCGTATCAGTTATTTATTGTTTCCACTTTCGACTTGTATCAATTAATCACATGCTTGGTCAAGATTCGATTGCGGTTCGTAACTGTTTTTTTCTTCATAATTCACTCTGAAATTTTAGGCTCCACGCCACATCATATTCAGGATAGTTTTATTCATCATTTATGTGATTCCTTGCACTCTTCAAGTTGGGCTCTATCGCAATTTGGAAGGCGGTTCATTGTTTGTTCAAACTGTCCGATACACCGAGTAATATGACCAAGAGTGCTTTCTGATTTCAGCATTTTCTATCTCTGAACTATCTAATGGAGAATCCTGAATACCGTGCGTTTGTATACGACTTAACCATGTACCCGGAGTACTCAATTATCGTAGCTTCGTCTACGATATTTGTATGTGCTGCGACAAAATAAAGCAAGAGATAACCGTACTCCAGATCATGATACTAGCTCTCGGTCTCGTTGTTTACTTCGTTGTCAGTTCATTTCGGCTTCTGTCGAAACAAGTTGGTTATTATTTAGAACAAAATTTAAACTAAAAAACCATTTAGAGCTTACTCAGTGATAAAACGAAGGTATTACAGCATAATATGATGATTCTATTGCTCATACAGGTTTATTTCAATCCATCTTTCAAATTATCAAAAATAATCTTCCAGACTCTAATTCCCATGATCATTCAATTGGCACCGCTTCTCATCTACACATATTCAATGATTAGTGTAACACTCGATCCAAGTCAGTTATTCTTTCTTTCCAGGATACGTGAATTTTCAGACATCACTAATGCGATATTCGCCTTTCAACTCACTCATGCGTTCTTTCACACTGTAATTCTGATAGGAACAACTCCGAGTTACCGAGAATCCCTTCTTCTGTCAGTTTGAATAGGTCGATTCATCGAGAATTCCTGAACTTAGTTGGCAAAGAAGAGTCAATTCACCTCCAGCTTCGCGCATCACTCAACTTCGACCAATTTCAAATTGATTCGAATGAAACGTGAAGAGAAAGCGTACATTACAGCTTCCAGAGCCCATGAATAAAAGCTGTCACAAAAGAGCGCATCCAGAGCCCATGGATAAATTCTGTCACGGCTTGAAGAAATGAATGGTTCATGATACTGAAGTTGTTTTGCTCCTGTATGACGGAGTAGCAATTACTCGTGAATTAATTATCCCTCAGAACTTTCAATTTCCAAAGAGAACGTAGCTATGGTTCGTAGTGAACGGAATATGACAGTCTGAAAAATAGAGGAGCGAAATCTGCCGCTTCATCCGCTCTGGCACACTTTCATGCCTGCGAACCTGCACGCAATTGGATTATGTACTCAAATTCTTCCCGCAGTAGCTTTTTATAAAGTTCCTTTCTTAGAAAAATATTCAAATTTATCGAAATCGATCGTTAACAATGATTAAAATAATTTGGAGGCACACATTGTGTTGCGAGGGTCAACAAAGAGCTCTTGGCGACTCCCATGACCATGAATGTTGGAATTGACATTCCAAAAGCAGATGATCACGGTAGGGATGTATTACCATTCAGAACTCGAGAATCGACCAAAAATTAATTTTAATTACGCAATCAATTAAAATATCGTCTCTATCTGTCGCACCTCGCCCGATAAACAAATTTTCGATCGCTAAAAATTGAAACATTAAAACTGACATCGTGAACTATGGAGCGATAAAGATCGTACGAGTGTGCACTTCCGAACTTGGATCATTTACGAGATTCTTCAAAAGACACGTATTGCGAATTTCAGTTCCACTCTGAGCCTTCTCTACTGACTGAATGCACAACATCACTCTTCATCCCTTCTGGCACGATTTCATGCCCATCTACCAGCACTCTATCGGAGTGTGCACTCACTTGTTCTCCCTTCTCGCCTTCTATCTTATGCTCACTAAAACACCAAATTCAGCCAAATCGTTTGTCTGCTATCTAATGCTGCTTCAGGTATTCTATTTGATGTTTATCACTGATGCATTGTTGACTCAGGCGTCGATCACATTGGTCGATTTCAACAATGATTTTCTCACGTGCCTAATAGTGGTCTTTCCCGCACCTCTCTACCTCAGCCATGGAATCCTCTGCACTGTGTTTGGATTTTCAGCTCATTGTGGAATCGTAAGTTCAATTTTGGGTATTCTCTAAAAATCGTGATTTTGCAGTCGATAATGTTCTTCTCGATCGCTTTTGTTTCCATCTCAGTAATCTACTGTTTTCACTACAAACATGTGATGATAGGAGTCATGGTTGGTCGCGATTCGTTCCAGGTATCTAGTACTATTTTTCTTCCATATTATCTTCGTGTCACATTATCTTCATCAGGCTCGTCGTCATGCGATCTTCAGAGTTCTTCTATTCATTGTATACATGACTCCATGCATACTCCAAATCGGACTCTATCGTAATGCAAAGGGAGGCCCGCTCTTCGTGGAGAATGTTTGCTTCATCCGCGATATCTTCTGATCAGTTTTCTCTCCAGAATTTGCCATCGGTTTTCTATCTAATCAAAAATGCAAAATACCATGCAATTGCATACGATACAACACTGTTTCCTGAATACTTTGGCGCATTCTCCTGGTCAACAACTTTTGTGAGTAGTCTCAATTTGGAAAAACATGTTTCGATTGTTCAGGTAACACTTCTTCCTGTTGCACTCATCACTTATTTTGTGCATAGTGTGTTCTCAGCTCTCGCCAAACAGGTATCTTCTATCTCTCGAGGCAAAGTGAGTGCGTCTTATTCAGAATTCATTGAGTGATAAGACTAAACATCTGCAACACCAGTTAATGAAGATATTAATTATTCAAGTACCCATAGCATTTTAGAAGTCGGGAAAACTATTTGTTTCAGACGCTGATTCCGCTTGTGATCCAAATGGCTCCGGCCCTGATGAACACCATATCGCTCTCCTTTCTCGTGCTTAATCCAGGTATCGATGTATGAGATACTAGCAAGTACGTGGCAATTCAGATATCAACAATGGGCTGCTTTTATTCCAACTCACTCACACTCTTGCACACACTGCTGTACTGATAGGGACCACACCCAGCTACAGAGAACCGCTAATGTTGTGAGTTTGGGCTGCACGATAACTTATGAAGATGGTGTAATTGAGTTGGCACCGGAAGAGGAAGA
>LS499178.1:205831-224602 GCA_900490845.1 Pristionchus japonicus | reverse complement strand
AACCACCGGAGCCTCGAGAGTGAAGAGAGACGCACCCGTTTCTGGATCGACTGGAGCCGCTCAGGGATCCACTGGATCACCGATGGGTAGCACTGGCGCTCCCTCAGGATTCTTCTCGATTTTCGGCTTCTAAGCCGTATCGCATTGTTATTACATTCCGATAGCCTAGATTTATTCGATAAAATCGATTATAAAATGTTCGATCGACAGCAGTCGTAATGGCAATGAACTGGAATGTAAAGGAAATTCTCACGAAATACATCGCATACTTTTGCTAAGAGTACTTGTTTTTTTTCCTCACAGTCGTTGATGGTGAATATTTGCGCATAATAGTACATGTTCTATTCCCAGCGATTATGATTAGTTCAAATTTGCAATGCAGTTTGCCATTGTTACTACATTCCGATTCGAACTCGATTCTATCAATATTCTGATCTATTTATTTATTACACTTCTATCATTCGCAGTTTACATTCTTTACGGGCAGCAAACGGTGTATAAAAAAGGTATTGCTGATTAAGAAAATAAAAACTCTCCAGTTGGTGTGGTTGTGGAGAGGGATACTTCGTTGCGATTCCATGATTCGAAGTAGGCAATCAATCTGTTTAGACATTGAACAACCTCAATAAAAATTCCAAACTGTCATTCTGATTACAATTCAACTCGTTGGACTTTTCATACTCAAAGAAAGAAGTTGGGCTGTCGCCTGGTGAGATTATTGAAATGTGAAAACGAACAGAATTACTATCGATTTATTTGTGAATTGTTCGGAAACCCACTATCGGTTGTGGTTTCAATTGAGCACGCATTTCCACACACCGCTATTGGGATTTGATATATTTGATATATTGAGGTGCACCTCTTTTGTGTGTAGAGCCGTGAATGAACGAGTTCGGGAATCAAGAGACATTGGCTTGAGACATTGGCTATGGCTAATGAGAAGGCTGTGTTCGTTCATCCACGCTGAATCGTCGGGTTGCCGATTCGGATTCGAATTCGAAGACTTCGAACCCTCTTCCTCTCCCTCTCTCCTCTGCAAAGGGATCGAAGTCTCGAATCAATTCGAGGTCTTCGAAATCGAATTCGATGGTTCGAAGTTTTCCTTTCTCTGACCTCCCTCGTCATTTCACATGCTTCCTCGCCTTTCCATGATCTACCTCGCTTTTCCCTGAGGTAGGGATACTGTAATCAGGGAAGAGCGAGGTAGATCAGGGACAGGCAGGGGGGGGGGGGTCAGAGAAAGCAAAACTTCGAACCATCGAATTCGAATTCGAAGACTTCGAATTGGTTCGAGACTTCGATCACTTTGCATATCCCTCCCTCTCAGAGGGAGAGAGGAAGAGGGTTCGAAGTCTTCGAATTCGAACTTGCAACCCTGCATCGATGTATTATTTGAACGAATCGAACGTGAAGAAGAAACGGTTTCTACGTTATGCTAAATATAGTTCTTTAAAAAAAATCAATACAACAAAGTCGAAAGCCATTTCGGAGTTTCCGGTACATGAGATTATGAAACTTTTCACAGATAAACTTTCAAATTCGATAGAACCTTCTCCTCTCCACGACGCGATTCAATCCACTATCTCCTTCTCGAGTAGCAATGGCGAGAATTCGTTCGCCCTTTTGTTTGCCCATCTGCCCATTCACTGCACCGGAAAGCACTCACGTGAATTATCCTCAATTCATCTCGTTACCTGATATTGTTAGCCCTTCTCGTGAGCTTGGAATTGGCAAAATGAGAATAAATCAAGTTTCTGGACGAGGAAAAGAGATGAACTCGAGTAGAATCTAGCCTTTGTGTTTCTCTAGTCGCCTGCCATAAGAGTCGCGTATCTTAGCACTCAACAAGGTCTTTTTCGAGTTAGGTAAGTCTAAGATCCGCTTTCAATAGAAATCGTAGTAAAAATAATTACAATGGAAACGGTTTTTAAAAAAAAGGCGAAGAAATTATCCCAAATAGCTGATGTACTGCACACTCCTGCACACTTCTGGCATCGTAGATCGATCACACAAACGTGCTCGCTACTATTTGTGACTCGAGAGTCACATTATAGTTTTTCTTTCCATCGCTGCACCGGATGTGAGGATATGATGGATCTCTCATCGCTCACTTCCACCTCCCCCTCTCAGTCTGCACACCTGCCTTCTCTTCTCCGTATATAACTGCCCGTTCGTCGACCATGAACACATCACATTCAACACTTCCTCACTTGGAAGGAACGATCTGTCTTCTGCCTCCATCAACAGAATGAAGTTCGCTGCCGTAGTCCTCTTCTGCCTTCTCGGCTTCGTCGTCGCTCAACGTGGCTCGACTCCTCGTGGATCCCCTCGTCCATCGGGCTCTCCTCGTCCCTCTGGATCCCCGAAGCCATCGGGATCCCCAAGACCCTCCGGCTCGCCTCGTCACCCTACTGGTGTGCCCTCTGGATCTCCCTGCCCTCACGGATCATCCCCGGCCCCGACTGGGTCTCCTCTTCCCGTTGATGGTTCATCCCCGCTCCCGGAGTTCACTGATTTCTCCGTCGAGTCGACTGATTTCCCCGTGGAGACCACTGATGACTTCTTCCGATTCAAGCGTGCTGCCGCTGTTGCCGCTTCCTCTGGAGCCCCCAAGGGATCGACTGGTTCCCCCAGCGGAGCCTCCGGAGCCCCTCGTGGATCGACTGGTGCGTCCAACGGAGCCTCCGACGCACCCCAGGGATCGACTGGTGCCCCATCTGGATCTGGAGCTCCTCAGGGAACCACCGGAGCCGGCAGAGTGAAGAGAGCCGCCGCCGTTTCTGGAGCTTCCGGATCCCCCAAGGGATCGACTGGTTCTCCTAGCGGAGCATCCGGAGCCCCTCAAGGATCGACTGGTGCATCCAACGGAGCCTCCGGCGCACCCCAGGGATCGACTGGTGCCCCATCTGGATCTGGAGCTCCTCAGGGAACCACCGGAGCCGGCAGAGTGAAGAGAGACGCCGCCGTTTCTGGAGCTTCCGGATCCCCCAAGGGATCGACTGGTTCTCCTAGCGGAGCATCCGGAGCCCCTCAAGGATCGACTGGTGCATCCAAGGGAGCCTCCGGCGCACCCCAGGGATCGACTGGTGCCCCATCTGGATCTGGAGCTCCTCAGGGAACCACCGGAGCCGGCAGAGTCAAGCGTGAGGCTGGAGTCTCCGGATCTTCTTCCGCTCCTCAGGGTTCATCTGGTGCCCCAAGCGGATCTTCTGGAGCACCCAGGGGAACCACTGGCGCTCCTTCTGGATTCTTCTCATTCCTTGGCTTCTAAGCCATATTTGTAAATTATTCGATGAGCTAGATAAAGATTCACATACAATTATCTTGTCGCGTTGCATATAAGTCACGGAAGACTAATTTTTTGCCAGGATGAGGAAGATGGTGAAAATCTTGCCCATTTTTGCCAAAATTTTTTTTGGCAAATTATCGAGCTCTAAAACATGCCAAAATCCATTGAAAATATTTTGACAGAATTTCGATCTCGAAACCATTGCCAAACCATCGATGGCTTGGCAAAAACCCTAACACACCCAGCGGGGCACGAACCCGCGCTCCTCTGCACTCCAACTCAAAACTCTAACCACTCGGCTACGGCCGTTCATGAGAGGAATGATTGGGCAATGCATAACTCTGGAATGGAATGAACTGCTTCTCCCGCTCATTGGAGCTTCCGAGGCAGGATAAGGCGATCCCTCAATCATTCCTCGCATCAACGGCCATAGCCGAGTGGTTAGAGTTTTGAGTTGGAGAGCAGAGGAGCGCAGGTTCGAACCCCGCTGGGTGCGTTAGGGTTTTTGCCAAGCCATCGATGGTTTGGCATGGTTTCGAGATCGAAATTCTGTCAAAAACACAATTTAGAAAATTGACATTTTTTCAAGGTCGAATTTTTGTCAAATTCCATAAATGAGCATAATGAAGGCCAACTTCCTCATATTGCCAAAAAAATTAGTTTTCCGTGACTTATATGAAACTGGGAACAATGAGATCGCCATAAGTGTGAATTGGTGTCACGCCAACCTAGTCAGTTCAATTTGGATGAGTGGCCTAGTCATCATGCTCATCGTTCATCCTCTCGATTTGATGAATGTTTCATTGTAGTTTCTAACTGACGCACTTGTCCTTGCAACCTTCTTTTACTCTCTCGAAATAGTGGGCCTGATGTTGTTGGATCTCGCCTGGAAGTGTTGTGAGGCAGATGTTTGCTTCTCGTTCATCTCTCACTCGAATCGACAAACAATAAGAGCATCCGAGTGGCGGATCAAGTGTTAATCTCTACTGTTTTCATCCTCTTCTCTCACCTCCAATCTCTCCCTCTTTCACGCGTTCGACAACACTGTTATCCCTCTTCTTTGGTTGCAATCGTCGCTTTCCTTCCTCTTCTTGCTCTTCAAGAGATGCCGACCGTGTTTGCTCTTAACCCGAGACCTCATTTCGCAAAGGCCACTCAAGCCAATTGAAGGCCTTGTGGTGCTGACTTTCGGCTAGAAAGATCGTGGTGCGGTCACAACTCATAGAGTAATGAAATAGTGGAGAAGAGGGCGTGTCTTTCTCACTGTCGTTCCTTCTGTGCGAGATGCAATGAACCACCACTTCCTCAAACCGGCCGAGAACTCTTTTCCACCATTGTTGATGTTGTTATTTCAATTTCCGTGTGCAGTTTCACAATGTAGTTTCTCCGATCTCTTCCACCTACACTATTCTTTGAAAGTGGAAACCACTGGTTCTCCACATTCCCTATCCCCCAGTTGATGCTCTAGAGTTCCACGGGGTCTCGTGTTTCATCTCGCATCGACACTTTCCTCGGATCTTTCATTGGACTTTTCGGACGGAGTAGTATGTTATGTCTCGAGTAAACAGTGTAGCATGTGGGGCAATTTCATCGGCGAATCGTAAAACTGACAATCTCAGGTGACTGCACGATGCCGTGCGAAATCGGCGATCTGCCGAAGAAAGAAGTGCCGATGATCGTGGAACACACGGAAACGAAGATCTACATTGACGATGAGCCTCATGAAGAGGATGAAGTGAGTGAGAGAACAGTTGACAATCTTTGCCGTTCACTGATTGCCCCCATCCATCAATTAGAAGTGCGACGCTTGTTTACTGCCCCGACCCCAGCTCTTCCCGCTTGATTTATTGTTGTCACTTTTTGTACCCATATCCTCGCATCAGATTCGCTGATGTTTTTTCACCATTTTTTCTGCAGGTGGCAAGCAAGGCCTCTTCGGACCACTCCGCCCCCGAGGATGACTACAAGAT
Source organism: Pristionchus japonicus (assembly GCA_900490845.1). Classification (NCBI taxonomy): domain Eukaryota; kingdom Metazoa; phylum Nematoda; class Chromadorea; order Rhabditida; family Neodiplogasteridae; genus Pristionchus; species Pristionchus japonicus. The sequence goes on along the minus strand of LS499178.1, from coordinate 219,343 downwards.
CGACAAACTGTTCTATCGCATCTGCTACGTAAGCAAACCTGTTGATTTGTGGCAATAGAGAACGAACACTCTCTAACTCATTTCCTTCTCAGTTCTGCTTCATTCTGGGAGTTAATTTCTACCGCCAACGATGCCCGAAAATGCGATGTCTCTCCTTGATTATGGTTGCGATTATCTGCAGTATCAGTGAGTTAATTCTACTTATTATCGTTAAAATCGAGAAATTCACGATCTGTTGGCGGTTTATGTCAGGTCAAATTAAATGCGATTCAAATATTCACACTTTTGTAATAACAGCTCACAAATGCTAAAGTTTCTTGTAATTACGTTGTTCTCACTGCCATGCTGCTTCTGATCTTTTTTCCTGAAGTGAAAAAGACTCATTCATGACGAACGGCTCAAAACACGAAAAAGAACAATGGTAAATGGGGCGAGACACCCTAGTTGGAGTAGATGTCCGCATTTCCTGTTTTCAGGAAAAAAACTCAAAAATAAACGTGTTCTAGATCTTTACTTCATCGGATACGTTGCCTATCTGTCTCTCAGCCAGAAATTTGATGCAGATCGAGTGGCGACTTCGATCAGTATGGGCTGTTGGGTGCTGCAGGCTACTCTGTCCACGGTCAGTTCAGGCGAACATCAGAATCGCATCGCAATGGGGTTTTTCACACGAATTGGATACTTTCAGCTCTTTCTCGCATGGTGGCAGTACACAAGCCAGCCATGCAAACTTCTCAAACTTCTCTATGAATCTCACAAGGTAAGGTTTTCCGAAGTTGTCATTTGAAAAAATTTCGTTGCAGGGCGTTGGCATTCATCACCACAGGAAGAGTCTGACTGCGATTGTGAGAGGGTTCTATCTCGTTCTCGGTAAATTTCGGTTGTCTGAAATCGACAAAATTCAATTCATTTAGGCTTCGTCGTTGTCTACTACGTTAGTCTCATGGCAGCCAACCAAGCTGGAAAGAACGTCGGATACATGGACGAACAGATCCCTCTCGTTAGTTTTTGCGATTTTTATCTGAAAGGTCAACAAAACGTGTTCTTCGAAAGGGCTCTGTCGAATCTCTCAAAAAATGCATTGAAAACGGAGTTCTTGCCTAGTTTATTATTCCACGCGAGAGTCCTCTCGGTTAACAACCTGTTTTCCTCACTTTTCCTCTTTTGAGAACCTGAAATGGAGCAGGAACAGCACCATAAACAACTTCCAGATCTTTGGAGACCGCAGACTCTTCATCATTGTCCAATTGGCCAATCTCTACTGTATTCTCTGTTGGGGAGTGGCCCTCTTCATCTTCTCCCTTCTCATTCACTCGACTCACTACGAATTCGTCTATTACAATGATCAAGTCCGCTCGGTTAGTTTTGAATCTTCACATTTTGAGTGCTCGTTCCACCGCACTTGCTTGCTTTTCTTTCACTTTGCTCACTTTTTTCCTATGTTGCCTCGGAGTGAGTGTGTTTCATTCTACAGCTGCTTCCCCGAGATAAGCGTCGCTCGATTCTCCGTCCAGTCAGCCAGTATGATCTCACTACTGAACAGGATTGCATCGTATCGCCTGATGAGGTGCAGTGCCCAACTGTGCAGTGTAGCTAATGTTTTGCTTCCTTGCGATTTGCATCATGTATTATGCATTTGCACTACGATTGGATAAATGATTAGCCTAGTTCTCTAATTGCAGATCAAATGCAACCAGGAGTATCAGACAGACGAAGCACTCTGCAACTACCTACTCAAGCTGATCAAGGTTCCCTTTGTGTTTCAGCAAGTGACGCTATATATAATATATTCCTGTTCAGATTCATAATCGTCTCACTGAAGTCGTCAAACGCCTTGACAAGATGTTCCACGTAAGACTCGAACGACTGGACTTTCCCAAACAAAGCATTCCAGCGTTACGCGTTCTTCATGATCGCGACTATCATTCCCACTACCATCTTCTCTCTCTTCATGGTCGTCCACAATCCACACTTCTGCATGGTGAGCCTCTGAAAATACCCATTTAGCACAATGGAGGCTGGAGTTTGTGGATGGAGTCTGTTGCCACAAGGAAGAGCGACGCTATTTCCGAGGCCAAAGGCAAACAATCTCATTTAGATTAGATTAGGTTACCTCTTTACGCCAACAACAGAGCCCATGAAGGGGTTGTTGATCAAGGAGCTGTTGATCATTGAAGCAGGAACTCAAATTCGGGATGTATTTCGAAATATACGAAAGAAATCACTCGCAGAAACTTCTCTTCTCGTGCCCTCTCGTCTTCTTCTGTGTTTTCTCATTCTTCGCACTCGTCAATGCACCCTCACAGCTTCACGATACGGTAAAGGAAGACGTACGTAGTACTGAATTTCGGAAGCATTTCAGATCTACAACACCAAATCAGCACTCTGCGCGAATACTCACATCTGGTTCCCCTATCGTCCTAATGTGAGCGTTGTGGTAGCCATCGACAGATTGAATCTTGATTTATTCCAGGTATACCACTCTGCTCTCGCTTTTGTCTGTCATCTCGATCAAACGAATCTCGGTGTTTCCATCTGGGGATTCGCTGTTGTGAGCAAACCACTCGTACTCACGGTAAGTTAGGAATATTTCTAATTCAATAATAACGAAGTCTCTGTTTCAGACCCTTTCGGTAATGGTTACTTGCCTCGCTCTGTTCCTCCAAGTCGGAGAGTGCAATGTCAACTACTAACCTTATTTGCTCCGTTCTTCTAACTGATTGTATCTGAGTCTCTTCCTCCTTCACAATTCCTTCTCATCCGATCTCAACCCACGTTTCCATGACACTTACACTGTTCCAGATTCATTGTCTAGTAGCCATAATTTTTCATGTAGTATTTCGATAAATATTTTGATGTTGATCTCTTTTTTGTTTCTGAATGAGCGGTTGGCATTCCGCTGAATACTTGACAACTTTATCTAGCAGAGATGAAAGAGAACTCTTTGCCACTCATTCCGATCGACGAAGTAGACAAATAACAAAACAATACATCCGGGGATCAAGTGTTAATCTACCTCGTCATAGTATCATCCACCATCTCTCTGACATTCCCAAATCGCCACCACATGTTCTCCCACAGTGCCTTAATGTTCATTCTCTACATTGTGACCGACCCTTCCTCCTTCTAACTCCACCCTCCAAACCAAACTCATTTTGAAATGGCCACTCAACTCGATTAAAGACGTATAGGGTTGACGTTGACGCGGAAAGCTCTCGAAGAGTTCTCATCATTTATTGAAATAGCCCAGGAGAGGTCAGGATCTTGCCAATTTCATTTCCTCAAAGACAGGCTCAACAATTCGACTGAATGCACCACGTGAGCCCTCGACATCTCCTTCCACCATTCATCACTCATCCTCCGATCGGCAACTGGGCACCCAGTAAGTACTTTACGAGAAGTTGTTAGCTCGAATAATAGCTTTGCCGATACCAACCACTTCAATTCCGGCGCATAGTATCTGAGTAGTAGAGGGAAGTCATTTTCCTGACAAATTACTTCTTGTTTCTCATTGTAATGGAGAACTTGAATGCGTGTGGAATCGGCCTTCTATCCATTGGTAGTTTTTTCTAAGATTTTTACCTAGTCTGTAAGCATGAATGTATGTGTTTCAGACGAGGAAAAGATGTCGAGCGAAAATGGAGAAGAAACGAAGAAAGAAGAACCAATGTTAGTCGACCACGCTCAGACTGAGATCGAAATCAATGAGGCCCATGATGAGGAGGAGGTATGTTCAATTCTGAGTCTTCTCAAACATTTCTGTTCTCTCTGATCGAGAAGGGTTCCGAAATACCATTCAATGGAGGCATTAACCTATAAACCTCATCTCTTCATTCTCTCAATTGCAGGTTCCAAGCAAGGCGTCTTCCGAACGCTCCGGTGACGAGGAAGATTACAAGATCGATAAACTATTCTACAGAATCTGCTATGTATGATTGCCTTAAAAATGAGGTTTCATCCAATCGTTGCAGTTCTGCTTCCTGGTTGGAGTAAATTTCTACCGCGATCGATGTCCAAAGAAGCGCTTTATCTCATTGATTATCGTTCTACTGAACTGCAGTATAAGTAAGATCTTTTGAAATTTTTTCTTCTTGCTACGAACTGGCGCGTAGCAGAACAATGGGTTATTTGAGCCATGGAACTGGGAGAAGTGAGAAGAACGTGAAAACATATCTTTGGATCTGTGTTCAGTTTTTCTTTTGATTGGGGATCGCATTTAAATAAGACACCGTAAATGTTTCAGATCTCTACTTCATCGGTTACATCATGTATCTGTGTCTCAGCAAGAAGTTCGAGGTCGATCGGGTGGCGACTACCATCAGCATTGGAACTTGGGTACTGCAAGCAACACTTTCCACGGTCAGTGATGACAGTAATTTTGGTATTTTCGAATCTTTACCTCTCCCAGATCTTCCTTGCTTGGTGGCAGTACACTAGTCAGCCGTGTGGAATTCTCAAACTTCTCTTTGGAGCAAACAAGGTATTCTTACAATGAAATCAGTATCAGTGTCTCAAAAGCAGAAACTAAGTAACTCCGAAGACAAGCAAACTCTATTTCAGGGCGTGGGCATTCGTCATCATCGCAAGAGCATCCTTGCAATCGTGCGCACGTTCTACGCCGTGCTAGGTGAGGAAGCACTCAAACTAATTATCGTGAAAATGATTTCAGCTTTCGTCGTATTCTACTACGTAGCCTTGATCGTTGCGAATATCGTCGAATACAAAGTTGGATTCGTCGATGATGAGATTTTCATGGTTTGTCCTTGTTTTTCGCATAGCGACATTGAAACGCGATTTGAGTTGAAAGAGCAGATTCTTACTGTCTTTTCAGATCTTCGGAGATCGTCGTCTCTTCGTTATCGTTCAACTCGCCAATCTGTATTGTATTTTCTGCTGGGGAGTCGCACTCTTCATTTTCTCCCTTCTCATTCATTCTACTTACTACGAGTTCATTTACTACAATGAACAAGTCAAATCGGTGAGAGGTCTCTATTATTCATGACTACCACATCACATCCGATCAGAAACCAATTTATGAATTGTTTTTCTCAGTTGCTCCCTCGCGACAAACGTCAATCTGTTCTTGAACCGGTCTGTGGATGTGATCACTCAGTTGAACACACTTGTAACATAAAGACACAGGAGGTGAATGAACCAAGGGATTTACGTAATGAAAATTCTTTCCATAGATCGAATGTGACTTCAAATACACGACTGATGAAGCACTATGTAACTATCTCATCAAGCTGATAAAAGTTAGTTCTTCCCCTCTCTGCGAATTACGGAACATCTCTGCTCAGATACACAATCGACTCACGGAAGTTGTGAAGAGACTCGATAAGATGTTCAATGTAAGCCTTTCAGTACTATTTGCATTAGTTGAGGGAAATATTAGATGAAATCAAACAAATTCAGCGTTACGCCTTCGTGATGATCGCTACAATCATTCCGACAACACTCTTCTCACTCATCATGGTCTTCCGTGGAAAAATCTGCATGGTGAGAAATATTTTGGTAGAGTTTCTTCATCGAAAACATTCAATATTGCAGGATCTTCTGCTTTCCTGTCCTCTCGTTTTCTTCTGCATCTTTTCCTTCTTCGCCCTTGTCAATGCACCCTCAGAACTTCACGACACGGTGAGTGAACTATCCAGTGTAGCAATAAACATAACTCATTGCAGATCTATAACACCAAGTCTGCCCTCTGCGCGAATACTCACATCTGGTTCCCCTATCGTCCGAATGTGAGCGATTGTCGTTATTGCAGTCAATTGTGAGATGTGAAATCAATTCCAGGTGTATCACTCTGCTCTCGCTTTCGTCTGTCACCTCGATCAAACGAATCTCGGTGTTTCCATCTGGGGATTCGCTGTTGTGAGCAAACCACTCGTTCTCACGGTCAGTTCTTATCTCTTGTAACACTTTAACCTCTAGCATCTAACTTCTTCTTTCAGACTCTCTCGGTGATGGTTACCTGTCTTGCTCTCTTCCTGCAGCTTGGAGATTGCAATGCTGGGTGAAGAACGCGCCGTCGTGAAGTTGAATATCCCTCATCCCATTCCAAACCGTATTGATCTCACTCACTCTTGCATTTGTACATTACAGCATACCGAACATCTCAATACTATTTATTCGCTTGATTTGGATAAATATCCCATTGTTTTCGTTGTACAGACTTCATTTGATTGGAAAGCTGTGACAGTACTGTACACAAAGTAGTTGCACCCAGGTCATTCGGCCGTATTGCCGACTACACGCAGAGAGATGAACACAATAAAGTGCAGAGCTCTTGTTTCCATTCTTCTCTCGTTCTTTCACCTCAGTAGCCGAAAACAGCGTCAGCTCTTCTATTTCATTTCGGTATCCTTTGGCCCTTCCCTCAGCCTTCATTCACTTAGAAATGGTGGCAATACTGTAGAGGGTGCTCTATCTAATTGAATGCTCCCTACCTTCCGCGTAGACGGCCGTTACTCACATTTATTGAATAACGTGGGAGGAGGCAGAGGAGGGCCCATTGCACTTATTTCCAGTCATGAGTTTCGATGGTCATCGCATCGGTCACTCATGCTTGTCTCATATATCACATTTCCCTTTCATGTTGAAGGTACCATGCCATACAATGTCGAACGCACTACAAAGACGAAGCCAACATCGACAGTGGAGCAAGCTGCCACGAAGATCAGCATTACCGATGGCAATGAGGTATGTGAGGAATGGCCGTTCTCCAAATTTGATGTCTACGGTCTCTCAATCTATGTAGATCACTAGCAAGACGAAACATGCCGATGATGATGATGACTGCAGGGCTGACAAAATATTCTATCGCATCTGCTACGTACGTTCTCATTTCACCTAGATATCTTTAGATTGCCTTTTTTCAGTTCTGTTTCATTCTGGGCATCAATTTCTACCGAAGTCGCAGCGCCGAACTTCGTCGTCTGTCCGTGATCATACTTTCGATCAATTTCATCCTCAGTGAGTATGACGTTGCTCACACATCTGATAGTCCGATTTTGTATGCTCGAAAATGCTTTTGATGTGATGCATTTCAGACATCTACTTCGTTGGATACGTCCTCTATCTCACCCTCTCGAAACCATTCGAAGCAGAGAGAGTTGCCGTTTCCATTAGCAGAGGCACTTGGGTGGTACAATCATCTTTCGCCACGGTTTGGTTCAATTCGAAGTTGCTCAGCAATATTCGTCTTCATTCCAGCTCTTCCTCGCGTGGTGGCAGCATACTGATCAGCCGAGTGAAATTCTCAAACTTCTCTACGAAGCAAACAAGGTAATTGTATTTTTAATCGCGTCAGAATGTCTATTATTACAGGGCGCCGGAATTCATTATCATCGAAAGAGACTTTCACTGATTCTTTCCACATACTACGTTGTTATTGGTTGGTGCTGAAGTGGCGTTCCAAAAGAATATCTGAATTTAAGTCCTATGTGCACTCTACGACGCAACATTGATAACTGCCAACCTGCTTGAGATCAACCTTGGATACGCAGACCCTGATATCCCCAAGGTCTGCATTCCTGAATACTTGAAGAAGAAGAAATCGATTTCAGATATTCGGAGATCACCGATTTTTCGTCATCTTTCAATTAAACTTCTTCTATTCGTGTATGTGTTAGACTGTCGCTATTTTCATCTTCTCTGTTCTCATTCACTCTACGCATTATGAATTCCTCTACTACAATGAACAAGTCAGAATGGTATGATACGTTGATACGAGCCTCGTTACAATGATTTGCAGTTGAAATGCAATGAAGTGTGCAAAACGGATGAGGCACTCTGCGACTACCTACTCAAGCTGATCAAGGTATTGTGCTTCTTTCAATCTAGAAGGAAAATCTGTTTGTAAGGTCCACAACCGTCTGACCGAAGTTGTCAAGCGCCTCGATAAGATGTTTCATGTACGTTTCTTTCTTTGTTTCTCTAAACATATTGGCGAGTATCTTGCATTCATCGCGTTCTGAAAAGTAATTTGCAGCGCTATGCCTTTGTCATGATTGCTACTATTATCCCGACAACAATCTTCTCCCTCTTTATGGTTGTTCATCGTCCGAAGGAGAACTTCGGCTGGGTAATCCTGTTGCTTACTTCATAACAATAAAGCCAATTCTCAGGAACTGGTGTTCTCGCTTCCTCTCGTGCTCTTCTGCATCTTCTCATTCTTCGCCCTAGTCAACGCTCCATCTCAACTCCATGACACGGTGATTCGAATATGGAAAGAACCATGACGAGTTATTTGCAGATTTACAATACAAAATCGGCACTGTGCGCCAACACACACATCTGGTATCCCTACCGACCGAATGTGGGTTGTCTCAGAAATATGGAAAGATTGTGATTGAATTGTATCAGGGACTTCTCCCATGTGTAAATCATTCCATTTCAGGTGTATCACTCTGCTCTCGCTTTCGTCTGTCATCTCGATCAAACGAATCTCGGTGTTTCCATCTGGGGATTCGCTGTTGTGAGCAAACCACTCGTTCTCACGGTAAGTACGTTGTCCTATCCCGTTCTTATCTTTATACGTTTCAGACGCTCTCCGTGATGGTCACTTCCTTGGCTCTCTTCTTGCAAGTTGGAGAGTGCAACACTGGCTTGCACTGACATCGTTGCTCGTATCGCAGTAGTGATGCAACTCTTCTTCTCATTTCGATGATCTCGAAATTCGATTGTGTTTGTGCTGGTTCACTTTTTTAGTGCATTTGGAATGTTTGATAAAACACGCTACTACATTTTTTTTCGTGAGGTCATTCCTCTTGATTTGAAGTGCTCAAACATAAACGGAGCGTAGATCGGAGGGATAAGGTAAATCTTGGCTGTTTTCGTTCTTCTCTCCTTCAACATCAAAACAGCAATCTTTCTCCCCTGTCAAGTGTCACACCTGAATGCATTTACCAGTCTGTATTTCCTTCGTTTCCTCCTTTTCTCATCACGAGACGTCCACAATTCTCGTTGTTGTGCCCCCAAAACCTCATTTAGCTGAGGGCACTTTAGATGATTGGAAACTGGCAATTCTCTCGCTGAGCATTCAAAATAGAACGGAGGCGGGTCAATTTCCTTCTTAGAAGGTGTGAGAAGCTACACTGCCACCTTATGTTGTTCTTACCTCCTCGTAATTTTTAATGCATCAAAATATGATCTTTTTTAGAACCCTATAATTTTCAGTCCCATGGCACATGAATCTCGGAAGCTGTCCACTAAGGAGAAACCAATCATCCTGGAGCACACCATAACGAAGATTATCGTCGATGAATCCACTCTCTGCGAAGAGGTAGACAATTGTTTGCTCATAGCTAATGTGGTGTTAAAATCTCGGAAAAGTTGTTGGAAAAGTTGAAAGTAGTGTTAATTTTTCGATGGAAAAGTCGTTGGAAAAGTTGCGAGATTTGAATTCCCGCCTTTTCCGTTTTCGCATATTTTCCACTTCACAGTGAAGCTACCAACTTAAAAATGGATAAATTCAGTAATAATGTGATGACAAGGGTATCGACCAATTTTGGTGTCACTTGGTCACGGAGAACTGAGATATCGAAAAGTGCGGGAATTCAAATCTCGCAACTTTTCCAACAACTTTTCCATCGAAAAATTAACACTACTTTCAACTTTTCCAACAACTTTTCCGAGATTTTAACACCACATAATTCTTTTATTTCCACCTTTTCGTGATCAGTAGGACAACTATTTCAGAAGCCTTCAACCGACGATCCAAGCGATAAAGAGGATGAATTTAAGATTGATTCACTCTTCTATCAAATATGTTACGTAAGTGAACTCATTATTCAACAGTGATACATTCTGAAGCTCAGGGGAAGGAAACTGATTGCTTTATTCCAGTTCTGTTTCATACTTGGCGTCAACTTTTATCGCAATCGTTGTCCTCATCTTCGATGCATCTCCATGATCATAATCACCATCAACAGTTGCATCAGTGAGCTATTCAAGTTACATGGAAAATGCTCAGAAATCGCTTACTGTCTAAGAGGCCTATTTTCGCAAGAATTTCGTGCCCATACCTATTCATCTCCGTTCCAAGTTTCCATTTCCTTTGTTCCGATTCAATTGTTTTCGCCATGAACAATCTCCACCAGCAGGGAAGAACGATTTTCACGAATGAAAAAGAAAATGATCTCTGAAGTCGTTTACTAATGAGGAAATTGTCGTTCAAGACATCTACTTCATTGGATACGTCGGCTACTTGACGCTTACAAAACCATTCGAAGCGGAGAGAGTCGCTGTCTCTATCAGCAGAACTACTTGGGTAGTGCAAGCGACGCTCGCAACGGTTCGTTTGGAGATGGCAGAGTTTCGAACAGTTTCCTCTTCAGCTCTTCCTCGCGTGGTGGCAGTACACAAGCCAACCATGCAAGATCCTCAACCTACTCTACGAAGCGAACAACGTCCGTTTCGAACGGATTGTTTTGTGACTCCACTCATTTTCATTTCAGGGACGTGGAATTCAAAAGAAGCGCAAAAATCTTTCGAGACTTCTCAAAACATTTCATCTCGTCATCGGTAGTTCCGCCCTTGTTCAAACATCAAACTGTTTCCAGCTTTGTGCATCATCTACGATTTTGGCATGATCGTCGCTAATTTATACGGCTCCAGCTTCGGATACGCAGATCCAGATATTCCGAAGGTGTGTCTTACCTTGAAATTCTTGACAGCCGATTTCGATGTGGATGATAACGTTCACCTTCACAAAAGGAATGACTTCAGATCTTCGGAGATCGTCGTCTGTTCATTATCTTCCAGCTGAGTTGTATGTACTCAATCTTATGCTGGACTGTGGCTATTTATATATTCGCCCTCCTAATTCTTGCCACTAACTACGAATTCGTCTATTATAATGAACAAGTTCGATCGGTAGGTCTTCAAGGAGAATAGCTATCGTACACATGATTTCTTATTTCAAGATCGAGTGCAACGATGAATGTCAGACGGACGAAGCATTGTGCAATTATCTCATCAAACTGATCAAGGTGAGAAGGAGAGCCAAACAGCATCTCATTCTGACATTAAAATATGTAGTAGAACAGAGTTCGTACTTTTCAGATCCACAATCGACTCACCGAGTGTGTAAAGTGTCTCGATAAGATGTTTCACGTAAGCTTATCTGAGTACTTACGAAAAAAAAACATGATTCAATTTCAGCGTTACGCGTTCCTCTTGATTGCAACAATTATTCCGTCAACGATTTTCTCTCTGTTCATGGTTTTCCATCGTCCTAAAGACTCACTGTGCTGGGTTAGTAGCTATTAAAGATCGATAGAGTAATCCGAACTCAGGAACTGCTATTCTCACTTCCTCTCGTGCTCTTCTGTATTTTCTCCTTCTTTGCACTTGTCAATGCACCCTCGAAGCTTCATGATACGGTTAGTACAAATGAAAATACGAATCTCGAACATTATTTTTGTAAGATCTACACCACAAAATCGGCACTCTGCGCGAATACTCACATCTGGTTCCCCTATCGTCCAAATGTGAGCGTTTTAGAAGCCAGCAACTGATCGAATCTTGCTGTATTCCAGGTGTATCACTCTGCTCTCGCTTTCGTCTGTCATCTAGATCAAGCGAATCTCGGTGTTTCCATCTGGGGATTCGCCGTTGTGAGCAAACCTCTCGTACTCACGGTCAGTACGTTGTCCTATTCCGTTCTTATCGTTATCTGTTTCAGACACTTTCTGTGATGGTTACATGTCTCGCTCTATTCTTGCAAGTCGGAGATTGTAAAGTCAACTATTCACTTACTGAGCACAACCCGTAACATTACTTTTGCTATGATATTTGTTAATACAATTGTTAATACATACTTGATCTCGCAAACGTAGATCTCATAAACTCCGTTTTTAACCATGTTTCTCCCCGTCATAAATGAAGTAGTGCTTGTTGTTTTCTCTTCGTCAGCACGCGATCATTATGGGAATTGATTCCAATTAGTCCTTCCTCTCTCGTGCAAGTTACGGCATGATCGTTTGCAACTTCGTTTATGTGATACCTTATGGTGTTATCGTTCATCATTCTCAATCGGCAGGTAGAAAAGACAAGTGAAAACATTGCGCAGACGAGAAAGAAAGCACTCGCGCGTTGGATGTTTTCATCGGACAATAGTCGAGATTATCACGATACTTTCTTTTCATGTTTCGTGTCCACAACTCACTCCACCAACTTCATGATTCCTCGATTTTTTCGTACACTTCTTCTCAATTATATCGAATCATTTCGATTTCTCGTGAGTTTCCGTCAGTCCGCATGATTTCTATTATTTTCAAGGATACTTCATATGGTTATGACAGAACAGATCGAAGAATCATCTATGAAAGAACAGTCTTCCATCGAGGAGAAAGGAGAAACGAAGATAACAATCGAAGATGAGATGGAGAATGTGCGTAGTACATATATATGAGGCCGTTCGCGTAAGGTTCAACAAGGTTGAACGAGGATCTGGAACAGGGGGAAATCTGAACGGCTCCAAAGCTTGGCATCAGGGGTAACTTTTGGTCCTAAAAATAGGTTTTGAAGCGTTTTTTGATCTGGGCCCTCAGGACGCCTATACGACCCCGCCCATTTGGGACCCCAAAATCGTTTTTCGCACATATTTCGTTCAACATGCGTCAAAATGGCCGCAAATCTGGTTACATGGGACAGTTTTCCGAGCTCTATCGATTGGTTATTTGGTCACGGGGTGACAATTTTTTTGACGCCCATGGGAAGATCGACTTTTTTATTCTTCCGAGGTAAGCTCTGAAACTTTGCCAGATGAAAGATCTCACTCTCCCGAGAATTTTGGTATATTATATGTGGGGGTTCCGACCAGGACGAGTGGTTTCCCATCGATTTGAAGGTAGATCAAAAAAATCGATAATCGATTGGACCCACAAGATAGTTCTCATCTTGTAGAGCTCGTCGAGCTGATCTTAGATCATATCAGCTTTCCCCATGAAACCAATTTTCAAGAAAGTTATGAGGGGTCAAAGTTGCCGAATTCGATCGAAATAGTTTTCAAAAAAAGACGAATTTGAAAAATGCAAATTGAAAAAATAAAATATAAAGGTGATTGTGTGATAATTCACAGAATAATGGCGCATGCTCCACCGATCAAACTGATTCCGAAGATGATTACAAAATAGAGAAAGTGTTCTACCGCATCTCCTACGTATGTTTTCGTCAGTGAACTGTTGATATATGAGGCTGTTTGCGTAAGGTTCAACAAGGCTCAGCAGTGGTTTGGAACAGGGTAAAAGTCGAGATGTCTGTAAAGTTGGCTCCAGGGGTCTTTTTTGACCCTCTACACGAAAAACCAGGCCATTTTTTATTTGGTCACTTTTTCGCTCCAGGGGACCGCCCCCTTCATTCTGGCCATAATCATGTTTGTATTTTTTTCTATGCCAAAAAGTGGTCAAAATGGGCCAAAATCTCGCGTTCACGACCAGAATTTCGAGCTCTTTTCAGTGGTAATTTTTTTGTATTTTTATCTTTTTTGGTTCGCCTGAAAAACGC
>LS499178.1:166545-202335 GCA_900490845.1 Pristionchus japonicus | reverse complement strand
GCGTTTTTCAGGCGAACCAAAAAAGATAAAAATACAAAAAAATTACCACTGAAAAGAGCTCGAAATTCTGGTCGTGAACGCGAGATTTTGGCCCATTTTGACCACTTTTTGGCATAGAAAAAAATACAAACATGATTATGGCCAGAATGAAGGGGGCGGTCCCCTGGAGCGAAAAAGTGACCAAATAAAAAATGGCCTGTTTTTTCGTGTAGAGGGTCAAAAAAGACCCCTGGAGCCAACTTTACAGACATCTCGACTTTTACCCTGTTCCAAACTTTATTGAACTTTAGGGGAACGGCCTCATATTCCATTATCGATCTTGAATGAGACTCTCGAACATCCATTTCAGTTTTGTATGATTCTTGGAGTCAATTTCTACCGTAATCGCAGCCTAAAAATGCGCATTCTTTCCATGGCAATGATTACCATCCTATGCATCATTAGTGAGTTATTGGAGTGCAGTCGGAGCGCATGTTCTCCATTGTAATTTCAGATATCTACTTCATTGGATACGTCATGATGCTCACTCTCACAAAGGTTTTCGAAGCAGAAAGAGTCGCAACCTCACTAAGCAGATGTACTTGGGTGCTGCAGGCAACGCTCTCCACTGTTAGCATTTACATGGGGGAAACGGATAATTCAACGACATTTTCAGATCTTTCTCGCACATTGGCAATACACCAGCCAGCCTTGCAAGATTCTAAAGTTGCTGCATGAAGCTCAGCAGGTGGTTTCGTAACACTTCTATAAGCATAACCAAAATTATGAATTGTAGGGAGTTGGAATTCATCACTATCGCCGGCGTCTCAAGCGTATTCTCATTATATTCTACACGGTAGTAAGTAGGTCGAATTGTATGTATCATTTCTAAATTAATGATTGTTCAAGTTTTGCTTGTTATCTACTACATTACCCTAATGATAGCCAATGAGCTCGAAGTCAAAGTTGGATTCATGGACATGGACATTCTGCTATTGATTGGTGTATTTACTTCAGAAATTCTAGAACGAGGTCGTTGATGTGAGGCTATTTTGTTTCAGGTGTTCGGTAACCGCTTTTCATAATCGTGCAACTATCAATTCTGTACTGCACTTTTTGTTGGGCTGTGGCTTTGTTCATATTTTCCCTTCTCATTCATTCCACAAATTACGAATTCCTCGTATACAATGATCAAGTCCGAACGGTATGTCAAAGATGTATCGAGAATAATAGGGTGATTAAATATTACTTTGTAGATAAAATCACAGTACCAAACAGACGAGGAACTCTGCGATTACCTTCTAACATTGCTGAAAGTGAGCATAGTGAAGGAAATAAACATAACCCAATATTACATCGCAGTCTCTATTACAGATCCACAATCAACTGACGGAATGCGTGAAATGCTTGGATAACATGTTTCATGTAAGTTCACTCTGAGACTTTCAGCTCTGACAGATTGAATATTTTAGCGCTACGCTTTTGTAATGATTGCTACGAACATTCCCACAACAATGTTCACGTTGTTTATGGCAGTTCATAGTCCTAAAAATTCATTCTGTTGGGTGAGAAAAACGTGAATATATCACCATTTGAAATTTGATCACTGCCAGGAGTTCTTTTTCACTTTTCCTCTCTTTTTTTTCTGTATATTCACATTTTTCGCTCTAGTGAATGCTCCCTCTCAGCTCCATAACACGGTATGTTTAGAGAAATGTTTCTCTAAGTTGTCGTTAATCCACAGGTGTCCAATACAAAATCAGCGTTTTGTTCAAATACTCAAATCTGGTTCCCCTATCGCCCTAACGTGAGCGATTCCAGAGAGAGCTATGAAAATGATTCTGATGTCAGGTGTATCACTCTGCTCTCGCATTCGTCTGTCATCTCGATCAGGCAGATCTTGTTGTTTCCATTTGGGGATTCGCTGTTGTGAGCAAAAAGCTCGTTCTAACAGTTAGTTTTGTCTAAACGCTATCAATATCGTATGATTTCTTTCCCAGACGATCTCAGTGATGGTGACTTGCCTAGCTTTCTTTCTACAACTCGGCGACTGCAGTGCATCAGGGGGCACACATCCATTGGAATCTGTGACAAAATCAACAAAATTCCAATGAACAGAAGACGATGAAGTTTGAGATCGAAAATAAATAGCTTTTTTTTATTCTGAACCGTTCGGTATGTACATTGAACATTTTGAATTTGTTTGTATCAAATGGAATCCCAAATCGAGAGCTTGAATCCCTCTCAATATGCATATCGAGCTTTTCTAGCAAGTTACCTGCGTGCATTCTTTTTTTTAAAGCAACGGGTTTTAACTTGGCCATTGGACTACCGATCCGCTCAAAATCAATGATTCCAAATTTGCTTTAACAAATTCCAATTCGACGTTTTAAGTGGACGGTAATTATTTCGTGGTTACTATTTTAGGATGAACCGTGGGTTGCACACATAGTTCATGCAGCGTATGGATCGCATCTTCTCATATATATCTCATATCATAAAACTTCTCCAACAGATTATTCCATCTTACACAATTTATCACATTTTAACAAATCACCCATACATTTATCACACTGAAGAAATTGGTGGAGCAAACTGAGGTGGAGCAAATGTAGCGCACGCTCTTTGAACACGTTCAAATATCGAGATGAGTGGAAATGTGCGAACCCTGACTTATATGTGAAAATGAGAAATACCCTCTCGAGTTACTCACTTTTTGGCTCTTTTGGTTCTCCAACTTGACCATTCCTGATCCGAACTGCATTGCTTGTTTAGGAGCAGAATGGGGAGCTCCCAATGAGCTTAGGACCTAAAAAGTGACTTAGTTAAAGTAGAATGTTTAAGTTAGGTACTTCTCTGATAATTTTCTTCTCTCCGATTCCTCGGGGTAACGAAAGATCAGCCTTATCCTCTATGTTTAGTCCATTAGCCCATTCAACTAGATCGTCGTGTAGAAAAGGCGATCTAGTCAATTTATTCTCATAGATGATTCACATAATCTATCACTTACATAACTTCGATCCCAAGGGCCAGTGATACTCTCGAATCTAAATGTATCGAATATTTTGTCCCTAACATTTTTTTCTAAATGTCACCTCGACCACCGTTTCTTACTCCTAAACGTCGCAATTCAGTTTCACATTCCTCTGCTATTCCACTGCTATTCCCGTCCCGTTCATATCTGAAAGAAGTTTGTATTTAGTAGAAATGACGAAAATTATATTATGCTGGACGTTCATAATCGTGTATTCCTTATTACACTCTTTTTTTTATTAGTTTTCGGTACGATTCGGTTATTATCCGACTCGCAGTCAAATTACCGATGTCGATGTCGTGCATATCCAGCGAATATCTCATCCGCTCCACTACCCATAAATCGAATAGGAGAAGTGCATCTCAAATATAAGAACATAAGTCGGCAGTTTAATCACCCTTACTTACTGTATCTCCTCATTCGTGTCGAAGTCGATTCCAATGCCTCGGAATGCAAAATATAGAACCGAAGCAATTGATTCGTCTAGAACAGTGGAGGAAGGACGAGTGCACATGGGAATAATGACAGATCGAGCCAATTGAAGAGAAGAACGAGAAACATCAACCAGAATGAGATGTAAGTCATCACTGAATTGCCCAACGTTTGAGTGATACCGTAATTACTCACCGTTGAGGGAATCGATCCCGTAGAAATCGATAGGCGTCTATCGATCGTGAACGATCCGATGCACGTGAGATACAGCTAGGATCATCTCCGAATGCAACATTTATGAGATGGACGGGTATGGAAGAAGGAAGAATGGTGAGCAGGAGATATGAGATTAGAAGGGAATCGACTCCACCTGGAAAGGTCCAGAATATGAGCGATAATTCAGTGATGGATAGATATATACCTGAGAAGCACACTCCAATTGATGTGAGAGAAGAAGGAAGAAGAGATTTGATGGCAGATGTGAGATGATCACATAGATCATCATGGTGATTTGATGGAGAAATTGAACGAGAGACCCGAAAATGGAATATCCATAATTTTGGAGATCACTACTTGAATACGTACCGTTACGAGAGCATCCTTCATATGATTAGTTTCCCGATTAAATGTACTGAAGAGCGATCTCCACGATAGATCCATTTCATCCGGATACACTTGCAGATACGAATATAAGTGAAGCGTGGAGAATATGTTGCTCAGATCAATGATGCTCACTTGAGCATACGGTAGTTCATGCCATTTCGCCTGTAAACACATGATTATTGATTTTAATAGTTATCGATAATGAACTTCTTTCATCATATTTTTATGCAAACTTCATGGCTTTCTCCACTATTCCATATTTCTCCTCTTCTCCGTAAAAAGTGCTCAATTCACGCAAAAATCCTAGGCACTAATTGCAAACCCTCCGCATAAGCAACAACCTTAAGAGATAACAATAAGCACAACAATAGATTGAGAATTTGTTGTTTCCATATTTCGTTTACAACCTTTTTATCAAAATGCCCAGTGAACAAGTCACGTTATTGTCCGGAAATGTGCAGATACGCCCTAATTTGGAAGGAGCTACACTTCCATTAGTAGCCGACGTTCGCGCGCGCACGTCGTTGCGCATTGACGAGGGGGGAGGAGGGGGGACTTACAGCCTCGCAATTAGAGAGCACTTTATTTTTAAAAGTGAGTCCATACTTGCGTGCCACAGTTCACCAGCCCTATTTACTGCCCAAATATGCACGCGAGCAACATAAATTAAGAAAAGAGAACATACGGTACTCGGCCGGCCGAGATAAGAGATGGTGATTGAAGAAGAAGTTGATGAGAAAACCACTGATTTTCGTCCGAAAACGTCTCGCCCGATAAAGAATTTCCCGAGTCTTGACTGAAACGGGAATAAAAATTATTTTATACTGGGTGAAGCCTTAAGGCCTCACGAGACATACCTCACGAGTCAGGCTTCCTTCACGGTGAAGGAAGCCTGACTCGTGAGGGATGGCAAAATTACATAATATTTTTGCCACCCTTCTTCTTACATTGTAATAGATAACACTCCATGCGCACTTGAGATTCATCAGCACCGATACAATTTCCTCGCATGAATGATCCTTCATTTCAGTGACAGCTATAAAAAAACGTTCGAAAAAAATTCAAATTCTTTCTCACATGGAGCATCCTGGCCAGGAAGATCCGAGTGCATCTCCATGAAATCCCTAGTAATATCCATAGATTCATGTCTGTTGAGATCGTCTGTAATTTGCTCCTGAATGCAATCAAATGTAAATAACAAAATCGACAAATCAATCACAACAAAAAAATCCATACCTTCTCACTAACATGTGATGTTTTATTCGGTATTAGATGACTTTGTATGCTTGTGAATATGTTCCGAAGAACTTTGTTATTCGATAGTGTATACGATACGTCGCACATTCTGTAATTAAGATTTAAAAACAGTTTATGCCGTGCAATTCCGTAAAATTGCAGTCACTGTAGCCAAAGCTCAAATGATGTTAGCACGCAAACGTTCAAGTGAATTCAAGCAATCAAATGCTTTTATGACATCGAATCGAAACGACTGCGATCGAAACGAATCGCATGCGCGAAACTTGGGAAAAATAGCTATCTGACCCATGGCCACAACACAACTCAAAAAGTACTGTATTTTGTGGCCGGAGCCAGTAAAAAGTTGCGTGTGTTGTTGTTTATAATTATGTTAATCGCTTAATTATTTGTTTATTATTGATTAATACGTTTCACTTTTGTCTCCATTCGATTGAGCACCTTGTTCTACCCACATTCACATCGATCAATTACTTTACCACGTTCCAGATGCGACTGAGTGGCGCAATCGCACTTTGGCGCTATCCAAAGAGTTATTCCTCGACGGCCAAAACAAGTTTACCTGTTGCTAATTGCGGAAATCATCCTATAAAAGCTTATCGCCGGTTCATGCCCGTCACCCATCGTCCGGGAGAATGAAGCTGCCTTGAGGTAAATTTTTCTTAGTTAATTGTACTCTATCAAACTATGTGAATTTTAACGTTAACGTTATCATTTCTAGAACGTGACGGTTTTCGCTCCACGAAGGTCTCGAGACAATCATTTTATTATTGAGCAGATCATATGTCCGTGAGAAGATTTTGTCTGGTTCGTTAGCGAATTCAAATGCATCGACTCTTCGGAGTGATATAGTGAGGTATGTTATTCTAGTTGTCATTTATTTATGCAATGTACCTTCTGTATTGTGGTCTGAATGGTCATCTTTTCAAATGAAGCTTCTCGATTTTCTTTCATTGACTAGTGCATTATGCATTGGAGAGATTCTTCATACGATATCTAATTTGAGATCGAGACTAGAGTCCCTCTTGCAATCGGAGGATCTCCACAGTTTCGAATATGGTAGGTTTCTTTACTATGGTTTGCGATACCTTCCTTCCCCTTATTCTCACGAGCCCTACAAACTTTGTTTGGAGACATCCAGGTGGGTGTTGTGTAATTATATCGACAATGGTTTCAGTGAGCGGAGAAGACGAATCATATTGGGGTAAATGATTTTCCACCTCCATAATTCTCCCTTTCCTTCACAATGATTCTTTATCAGGCTACACGGGTTACTGTGCATTATCAATTCATTAGATGCATACCATCTCGTTTATTATGTTCAGGAACTTATATTTAAAGCACGACATTAGTAGACCGCATTCCTTTTCCTAATTCTGGCTCCTTTTTTTCTTGCCACTCTTGAACAGTTTCGCGGTCTTTTCTTAGGCTCTCTCCAGAATGAATGTCGAGAGTCGTGAGGAGTCTGAGAGTGAAACAAGAGTGATCCTCCCTATCTTTTGTTATTGCTGACCTGGAGCTAAAAGAAGGACCAGGGTGAACGAAGTCAATTTATATGGAGGATCTATCATTGATAATATAATCTTGGTATACCATGATACGGTCCTGTACCTATTGTTTCTAGTTTGATCTCCATGAACGTGACGATGGGGAGGGAGGGAAGCGATGACCTCTTTGATCTACCCTCTTCCCTTCTCTCACTATCGATTCATTACTCGCATCCACTCCCTCTCTTCCCATTCCAGTTTACTCATTCTTCTCTCTGTCATCCTTCCTTTTGAATGCTCTTATTCGATTCCGGTGATACAAACGACGTCGAATTCGATGAATCGAACGTTTTGAGATCTGGATGGGCTGGAGTGAGTTCGCATCCACTACTTATCTACTATCCAGCTCTTTCCTTATTTTATTTCATTAATTTCTAGACCAGCACCCATATGTTGGCTTTGTTTATTTATAATTAACTATCTTTTTTTTAGCTATGGCTGCTTCGAGACATAATCAGATGGTGGTGGGGAAAACCTGTGTTCGTCGAATCGGTCGATCGTAATCTAATCCGGATTATCTCCGGCATCAGTTGTTCTGGCTATCAGAACGGTTCGTGCCTTAATAGTCTCATTGACGGTGAGTGATATCATATGACTCAAAATTATTTCGATAAATATGATAAATTAAACGTTCTGTAAGAAAATGAAAGATACGTCTTGAGGAGTTTCTCCCTAATAATGCGGGCTTACAGATATGATAATAATGCGTGATTTATTTGCAGATCCCTGTCCTCAAACTGGATACTGTGGTCATCTCTTCTGCTCTGTTTGCGCCCAAGCAATGCACGATGCGTTCAAACGACGTCTAGATGGTGAGAAGATGTTACGGACAGAAACCAAATACTATTCAATTCACCTCGGGGCTACTTTGTGAATATTCTTTAAAATAGTTATATCTTATCTTAATCGGCGCTATTAATTTTTATACAGCTGGATACCGCCTAAAACGAAGAACGGATGCGCCATCACTCACAATGGAAGCTATTAGGATTGCGTTTCCGAGCCAATTCGTCACTGATATCGTGCTCTATAAATGCGCCTTATGCGGCGTGGATGCTAAGCTAAGGGAAGAGAAAGAGTACTTCCGGCTCTTCTTTGAGAACAAAATGCTCAAAAGTCAGTTGCCTCGCTCGGATTTGTTGCGTATCTTTATAGTTTAGATCTTTACAACGCGTTGAAGAATCCAGGCTTTCCCTGCTCGGTTTGCTTAGATCTGCATCCCAGACGCAATGCAGTCTCATTGTTAGTGGAAAGTGCTGATCCTAGTGAGAAGTCAGTTGGCACTTATTAATATTGAGCACTTGTTCAAATTTTGATGACTGGAGTGGCATGATGATAGATATAAGGAGGGATGAATTCGTTGGTTCGTTCGCATGAACTACGTTCACACCTTAAAGCGTTTTTATTTTACGTTACAATTGAAGAACCTTGAATTGTAAGAAACGCTCTCAATTTCACACACTCTCTCGCTGGCTTTTTGCTGACCTTACAGTTGAAGGTCGTTCAATTACAAGAAAATTGGCAAAGTACTTCATGCGAACGAACCAACAAATTCACCCCTCCTTATATGCTACAAACTAGGAAGCTGTTGATAAGTAGGCTATGGAGAACGGCTCCCGGCCATTCTTTCCTCCCTATCGCTACTTGGTTTTTCAAGTGGGTTCATCGTGAACTTTTGCAGTGAGAAAGTGGCTATATACTTTTGTGTGTGGCACGCGACGGTGCACCCCGATAAGGAACTCTTCCATGCACCCGAGGTATAGCCGGACGGTATCTATCGTTTTTTTTTCAACACAACATAACATGATTAATAAAAATTTAGATTCCGAAAATTTTATGTTTCTTTTATTTTAGTAGTGGGGGTATCAATATATATATATATCGTATCTCAGAATGGTATCTCCTTCCCTCTAGCATCACTCGGTCGATCAAGACGACGTGAATTCGCTGGACTTTATCACTGCGCCAACTGCGGTGATCAGCTGACCAAGATTGATAATGATCCTCTTTACCATCTCGAGTGTGGCCATCTCGTCGGATCTGATTGCTTTGATATTATTAAGACGGATGGACGCACGAATGGGTTAATTTTTTTAAAATTAAATTTCAAGCATCAAAAGTTGTGCGAAGATAACAGAATTCTTGTGCAGAGTCTACTGCTTCTTCTGTAAACGACGATTCAACATTAGAGTTGGTGAAGACGACTGTCTAGAGCACGAAGCAGGCAACGCGCATCTACTCGTCCCCGCCAAACGGATGATTAGTGAGAATATGGATGCAAATCATATCACATGCCTCCGATTCCAGAGCTAATGTCTGTACCTAATCGCCATCTAATGAAATGCGTGGTCAAATGCGGTGGATTGCATCCTCTAGATAATATAAAACATGGGGTGAGTATATGTGAAGAATGATGGGGCAATAATCGAAATGGATTTGATTGAATGCTGTGCTTATTCTAGGGCTGCACGTGGTGCAACATCGAGAAAGCGGAGAATACGAAGAATGATCCTCCGTCCTTTATGCAGCGCCTCGGACTAGCGTTTGTGTTATATCTTGTTCGTTGAAGAACCTTATTCATCTTATCGATGCGGATAATTGACTATTAACTAACTGTGTTAGAATTGTAACGCTTTGGATAACTCACCATAAATTAATTTCTTTCGTGTTGTGTATTGGTCATCACATCTGGTTGGTTTGAAACAGTTACAATAACTAGTAAGTGGTTGAAAAAAATGAGAAGGGGAGAATTCACATGTCTCAAACGTTTGTGCATCTATATATCGTAAGGAGGGTAGCTTGAGTTTCAGCAGTCTTATTTGTTCCCTTTTTCATGATGCAAGAATTCAGGGACTTTCAGGCCTGAATACGTTAAAACAAAAGTACTGACTTAAGTCACTACTGCCAAGAGCCTGTCAAACAGTTCCCCTAGAGGATGTCTATCGATCAAATGGAACTCGAAATCAACATCAACAATTGATTATCTAACCCCTGATTCAACGCAAACATTTCGACAATAGCCTGTATTGAAGCGAGTTATTTAAAAATCTTATGATACTCTGTGATATCGAATGGAGACGAGTGCGGGCTCAAGAATTTTTAAAATTATTTTAAAATTTGAGAGAAAAATAGTTATCTGACCCATGGCCACAACACAGCTCAAAAAGTACTGTATTTTGTAGCCGGAGCCAGTGAAAAGTCGCGTGTGCGTGTTGTTTATAATTATGTTAATTGCTTAATTATTTGTTTATTATTTATTAATATGTTCTCCTTTTGTCTCCATTCGCTTGGGCATCTTCTTTTACCCACGTTTACATCAATCAATTACTTTACCACGTTCCAGATGCTACTGAGTGGCACTTTGGCGCTGTCTAAAGAGTTATTCCTCGACGGCAAAAACAAGTTTACCTGTTGCTGATTGCGGAAATCATCCAATAAAAGCTTATCGCCGGATCATCCCCATTACCCATCGTCCAAGACAATGAAGCTACATTGAGGTGATTTTTTCTTAATTAATTGTTGTACTCTTGCAAACAAAGTATCTGAAATTCAATACTAACCGCTATTCTTTCTAGTTATTCTTTCTAGAACACGATGGTTCTTGCTCCACGAATGTCTCGAGACAATAATTTTATCATTGAGCAGATCATATTCCCGTGAGACAATGTTGTCTGTGTCGATAGCGAATTCAAATGCACTTCGGAGTTGTATAGTGAGGTATGTTAACCCAGTTACCATTTATTACGCGATGTAGCTACTATGTTGCGGTGTGAATGATCATCTTTTTAGATGAAGAAACTCGATTTCCTCTCGTTGACTAGTGCCTTATACATTGGAGAGATGCTTCATTCGAGATCGAGACTAGAGTCCCTCTTGCGTCGGATGATCTTCACAGTTTCGATTATGTCCTTGAGTACCGTTGCGACACCTTGCCTCCCCTCGCCCTCACGAGCCCTACTCGTTTGGACACACATCCACGTGGGTGTTGTGCCATTTAATCCCGCCATTATGATTATCAATTTTGGCTCCCCCTTTTCCTTGCCACTCTTGAACAGTTTCATGGACTTTTCTTAGGCTCTCTAGAGAATGAATGTCGAGAGTCGTGAGTAGTCTGAGAACGAAACAAGAGTGATCCTTCTCCCGAGATCACTAGTGTAGACTAGGGTGGCGAATCCGGGTCTCGGGTCGCTATTTTAGAGAGAGTGGCCGGTTCAGAGTCGGCTCATGCGGATATCCGCACCCAGTGGCAACGTTGCGCGGTCGTAAAAATGAGCCCGAAAATGAGCCGTTTTTTCGGCTCCAAATCGGCTCATTTTCGGATCAAGACTCTTATCTCGACTCTCAGTGGTCCAAACTGAATTTTTTCGACATTTTTCAAATAGCCTCTTCGAATAATATGCTCTCAATTCACGGAATCTGCTCTCAATTCTGATTTCTACGATATCTTCAAAATGTCATTTGGACCACTCAGACTCAAGATAACAGCGTTGATCCGAAGTGAGCCGAAAATGAGCCGAAAAAACTGCTCATTTTCGGCTCATTGCTTAGGTGGACGGATGAGCCGAGAGAGGGAGATTGTAAACACGCCTCTCTCGGATATCCGTCTGAGGTGGTAAACAAGTTCGGATATCCGTGATCCGGATTCGCCACCCTAGTGTAGACCAGGAACTGAAAGAGAGGGATCTAGGCATATTAGACGGAAGAATTTCCATTGGGAGGGTTAGCTCGTCCTATTTTGTGTCTAGTTTGGTATCGTGAAGGAGATTTGATCTCCGTGAACGTGACGATGGGAAGCGAGGGAAGCGATGACCTCTTTGATCTACCCTCTTCCCTTCTCTAACTTAATCGATTCATTGCTCCCATCCGCTCCCCCCTCTTCTCATTTCAGCCTGCTCATTCTTCTCTCTGTCATCCTTCCCTTTGAATGGCCCCCCTCTTATTCACTTCCGGTAATATCAAAAACGATGTCATTTTCAAAGAAGCGCAAGCTTTGCTAACTGTGAGTCCTCATCCATTATTTACTGTCTAGCTAGTTCTCTATGTTCTTTTCCTTTTTTCATTTTATTATTTATTTTCGAGACCTACTTGCCCATATTTTGACCTGGTTTGTTTATAATCACCAAATTTTTTAGCCTCGTCAAAAACTAGCAAGAATTGGTATGGGAACAATTAAATTCGTCGAATCGGTCGATCGCAAACTAATCCGGGATATCTGCGAAATCAGTTGTAGTGGCATGTCGGACGACACTACGTGCGATGCGCATCTCATCAACGGTGGGTCTCACTCTTTCGATGAAGAAAATTTTAAATTCATTTTCGTTATACATGCTCCGTAAAATATCTATAGGAAGGTCATCACTTACTAATAATGCTGGTTTCAGGTAGCATTAGCATAATGACTGCATTAATGTGTGTGATTTATTTACAGATCCCTCTCCACAAACTGGATACTGTGGTCATCTCTTCTGCTCTGTTTGTGCCAAAAAAAAGCACGATGATTTCAAAACACTTATAAATGGTGAGAGGACATGTTTTTGGATGTGCATACGATATAGAGTACAGATAGTCACAATATAGAGAGCTATATATTCAATTCAATCTGCTTTGTAGATATCCTTTCAGATGGTTCTATGTGGTTTTAATCAGCTCTATTAAAATATTCTGCAGGGGCATACCGCTCGCCGCTCCCGGGAAATGATGCGCCGTTCACTATGGATGCCATTAGGAAGGCGTTTGGCGAGCCCGTTACTGATACGGCACTCTATCAATGTAGTCGATGCGATGGGAACAATGCTCGACTAAGAGAAGAGAAAGAGTACTTCCAACTCTTCTTTGAGAACAAAAGTCAGTTGATGCTTTCGGTTTTGTTGCTTATTCGGTTCTGATGCTTTAGATCTTTACTACGCGCTGAAGAAGAAAGGCTTTCGCTGCACATTTAAAACTGGTGCAAGGATTTGCAATAAGTTGCATCCCTCGCGCAATACACTTCTTGATAAACTTCCCAAGTCAGTTGGGCACTACTTTAAAGTACTTGATCAAAGTTTGCTGTTAGAATGGAATGATGAATATATATATGAATGGGTAGGGAAGATGATGGCCGGCCTTCTACATTAATGCCGGTCGTTCGTATTTTCCACTCCATGCATGTCTCATTGCGGATGATTTGTCTGACCATGTACTTGCAGTTGCAGCGACAAAGACAATTTTGAATCACATTGTGTTTGGCATGCGAGGGTCCAACACGGTAGGGAACTCGACCATGCACCGGATAAGGTAAAATCGGAAGGAATCTAATATTTTCACATTTTAAAACTGAATTAAAATGGTTAGGATTTTGAGAATTCGATTTTTTGAAGCAAATTTTGTTCTCGATAAATTATCATTATTTATTCTTTCTCAGGAGAGTGTGTTCTCAAAGGACCCTCTAGCATCACTCGGTCGATCAAAACGACGTGAATTCGCTGGTCTCTATCACTGTGCCAACTGCGGTGATCAGCTGACCAAGATTGATAATGATTCTCTTTACCATCTCGAATGTGGCCATCTCGTCGGATCTGATTGTGTCCCCCTTATAAGAACGAGAGGACGCACGAATGGGTTAATATTTATATTATATTTCAAACATCAAAAGTAGTGCGAAGATAACAGAATTATTGTGCAGAGTCTACTGCTTCTTCTGTCCACGTCCATTCGACAGGAAAGTTGGTGAAGAGGACTGTCTAGAGCACGAAGCAGGCAACGCTCATCTACTCTTCCCCGCAACACTGATGGATGGTCAGCATATCGATTCAAATGGTATTCCATACCTTCAATTATAGAGATATTGCGTGATACTGACCGCAAAGTGCTGAAATGCAAGTTACGATGCGATGGATTGCACCCTCAAAATAATACCTTGAATGGGGTGAGTCTTTGTATATGTGTGGTTGTTTGAGAAATTATGGTTACTCTCCAAATAGGAAGCACGTTTTTATAACCATCCACTTGAAACTTATTTTTGAGTAATCGTTTCCTCGGAATGATCGAATTGGAACCCGTCGTTCTGGTAGTGGCGAAATGCACGTAGGCGAGAGGGAAGCGATGGGAGGGAACTGATTATTATGTAAATGACGAATGGGAATGGGCGATGGGGAATCGCATTAGCATATGACTTGCCCCTCTTGCCTACGTGTATTTCGCCGCTTCCAGAACGACGGGTTCCAATTCAATCATTCCGAGGAAACGATTCCAAATTGTCGCTTATCTTACGATATATTCCAGAAACAATGTTCCAAAATGAAGGATTACAAAACTACGATTCTAAGTCTGTACTTTTTACATGTTCACTTATTATTTCGTGATTCCAATTTGGGGAGTAACCAGAAATGATCGATATGGATTTGATTAAGTTCTGCTAATTCTAGGGCTGTATGTGGTGCAACCTCGAAGAAGCGAATAATTCGAAGTAAAGAGTTCCGCCGACTGTTGCTTTATGAAGCGCCTCGGATAATTGTTTTTCTCATCTCTTCGCCGTTGAAGAACCTTATTCATTGTATCGATGCGGATAATTTATTATTAACTAAATGTATTAGAATTGTAACGCTTTGAATAACTCACCATAAATTGATTTCTTTAATGTCTAGTGATCATCACATATGATTGGTTTGAGACTACTGTCAAGAGTCTGTCAAGCAGTTCTCGTAGAGGGTGTCTATCGATCATATGGAACTCGAGACCAACGACAACTATCGATTATCTGACTCCTGATTCAACGCAAACATTTCTACTTAGCCGGATATATTGGAGCGGGTTATTTGAGAGTCTTATGATAACACCGTGATATCGAATCGAAACGAGTGCGGTATCATGATAAAAATTTGAGAGAAAAATAGCTATCTGACCCATGGCAACAACACAACTCAAAGGCTACTGTATTTTGTCGCCGGAGCCGGTGAAAAGTTGCGTGTGCGTGTCGTTTATAATTGTGTTAATTGTTTAATTATTTGTTTATTATTGATTAAAGCGTTTTCCTTTTGTCTCCATTCGCTTGGGCATCTTCTTTTTCCCACATTAACTTCGATCAATTACTTTACCACGTTCCAGATGCTACTGAGTGGCGCAATCGCACTTTGGCGCTGTCTAAAGAGTTATTCCTCGACGGCAAAAACAAGTTTACCTGTTGCTGATTGCGGAAATCATCCAATAAAAGCTTATCGCCGGATCATCCCCATCACCCATCGTCCAAGACAATGGAGCTACATTGAGGTGATTTTTTCTTAATTAATTGTTGTACTCTTGCAAACAAAGTATCTGAAATTCAATACTAACCGCTATTCTTTCTAGTTATTCTTTCTAGAACGCGACGGTTCTTGCTCCACGAATGTTTCGAGACAATCAATTTTTCATTGAGCAGATCATATTCCCGTGAGACGATTTTGTCTGTGTCGATAGCGAATTCATCTTTTTAGATGAAGAAACTCGATTTCCTCTCGTTGACTAGTGCCTTATACATTGGAGAGATGCTTCATTCGAGATCGAGACTAGAGTCCCTCTTGCGTCGGATGATCTTCACAGTTTCGATTATGTCCTTGAGTACCGTTGCGACACCTTGCCTCCCCTCGCCCTCACGAGCTCTACTCGTTTTGACACGCATCCACGGGTGTTGTGCCATTTAATCCCACTATTATGATGATCAATTTTGGCTCCCCCTTTTCCTTGCCACTTTTGAACAGTTTCATGGGCTTTTCTTAGGCTCTCTAGTGAATGAATGTCGAGAGTCGTGAGTAGTCTGAGAACGAAACAAGAGTGATCCTTCTCCGAGATCACTAGTGTAGACCAGGAACTGAAAAAGAGGGATCTAGGCATTTTAGATGGAAGAATTGCCATTGCCCAATATTGGGCGAGTTAGCTCGTCCTATTTTGTTTCTAGTTTGATCTCGTGAAGGAGATTTGATCTCCATGAACGTGACGATGGGGAGGGAGGGAAGCGATGACCTCTTTGATCTACCCTCTTCCCTTCTCTCACTATTCATCGATCACTCGCTTCCCATCTCCTTCTCATCCCTCTCTCTCTTCATTTCAGTACACGCATTCTTCCGTCTGAATGGAACCCGATAAATTTCGTCCTCTTTCCGAGTTTCAAGTCAACTACAACAAGAAAAATGCGAAATACGTCAAGCGTAACGTTAGTTTCAACAAACAATATTCGACTAATTTCATTTGATATAAGGAGGGCGAATTGGGCGTAGGCCAAACCCTAAACTAGTTTATGGTTTCCAATAGTTGAAAGTCCTTCAACTATTGCAAACCTCTCGATTTAACACTCTCTCTCGCTGGTTTGCAAAAGTTAAAGCTGCTTAAACTGTTTAACTAGTTTAGAGTTTGGTCAACGTCCAATTCGCCCTCTTTATATTAAGGCGACGGAGAACTATCACGTCGGATCGATCCATAGCGAGTTTCTAACGATAATCACCGGCATCCAATGCGATGGAAATACTGTCAAATGCAAAAAGTCGCTTATTAACGGTGAGAACTCGCTTCACCACCTCATTTCATTGTTGGACTTCACGAGCAATAATGCTTTTGGGCAATGATCACCACCCTTCTTCTTGTTTTGTCAATACGAATGGGGAAGGATAGGGTTGCAGATCCCTCCCCTCAGACCGGATACTGTGGCCATTTATTCTGTTCTGGCTGCTCAGGCAAAATATTGGTCAGATTCAAAGAACGATGTAAGAACCTTTTTGATTAAATTATAGTGTTCCACATGCTCGTAGTAACTTCTAGTATGAGTCAGTCGAAAAGAAACATTTTTTTCAGTTCATAGTATACTGATGAAATATCCGACGCAAAGACTCAGAATGGAGGATATGCCATCTGAGGATCTTGACGGAAACCCCTTTTACCTCTACAAATGCAACGTATGCGAAACAGTGAGAGGAAGAGAATGCGACGACAACTTTAGGCTATTCACTGATAACGTCATGCTCAAAAGTGAGTTGAAAGTGCTATCTACTTTTTTTTTCTCAGAAATGTATCTGGTAAAAATATTGAGATCTCTACGCTGCACTGAAAAAGGATGGATTTCGCTGTTCCGAGCCTACGTGCGGCTATCACCCATTGTATAATTCGGTCCGTTGCATTGATTGGTGAGTCTCAATGTTCACAGCATATTCGCATTTCATGTTCGTTTTCCAAGGCTGAATGAAACGATTGATTGGCAAGGATTTCACCTTGTACCGGAATTATTTTTTACAGCACAAATAATGGAACGGATGTGTACGCTTGTGTGAAACACGCGTTGGATCAGCACTATGACCACCAGCTGGAAATAATGGGAGATAACGATCTACCATTAGCAACACCGGTAATGTTAAAACTTTCGCATATCTGAGTTTATCAGTTCTCTGAATTTTTCTGACTATGCGCTGACCGATATAGGCGGAGGCTGGCTAGGAACACTCCATACGTATCCAAGGGCTTTGTAGTTGAAAAGCGTTCTCCTTTTCAGCTCCCAAAAAATCAGTATCTTCTATCTCTCGATCGCACTGAACGCCGGGCATTCACTGCCTTCTACAACTGCGCCTGCTGTTCACGTGCACTTATTGTACGTTTCACGCAAAGTCAATACTGTGAGTCGTACGTTTAGCGTACCGATCGTGCGGCTCTTGGCCATCTCGAGTGTGGCCATTTCGTCGGATATTGTTGTCGTGATCGAGCTCGAGCGGAGCATCGCGATGGCGCAAGGTTGGTCGATGATGGCATTGTGGTCTATCAATATTTCTTACTTTCCTATCTAAATGTAATTATTTTAACAAACTGTATTCGTTTTTGAAGTGACCCGTAAACTCTACGGTACAATAACTTCAATGAGCTTTTCAGATACATAATTTCATAGTCGGCCATGTAATGTTAGTTCAACGTTTTGTGTAATATTTAATTATAGCGGAGTCTTCTGCATCTTCTGCGATAAGATTTTATGCATTGATACAAGAGAATTCACGGCTTCCTTCGAAGGGAAGCATTTCATCATTCCCGCTATACAGATGATTGGTGTGAACGTCGATACCCATGGAGAATGAACATCTTTCTTCCATTCCAGACATCATCCAACGCGCGCTTTTCAAACCATTCAATTGCGAGGGTAGTTCGTGCAAGGTATATCACCCTGTCGCTCTCTCTGTCGAAAAGAAATGTGGTGTAGGTTATTTTCGTCTTTTGCTGCCAGGGTAATTTCTCATAATTTTACGATAATTAATTTGATTTTTTTTTCAGAAATGTACGTGGTGCAGAGTTCAGCAGAAGATCAGAAAGATCAAGATGAGAAGAGAGGAGGTCGTCGTCAATCCGATCCCCATGTTCTAATCTACATCCATTTCTAATCTACTTGTAACTTCCTACCAAAACTGTAACTCGTTTGTTTTAGACTAACTAATCCCTTCGTTTGTTGAAGGCCCTTATCCATTGTATCATTACTAATATTTGAGTATTCTCTAGACTGATATTGAATGTGACGTATTGAATAACTCGCAATAAACTGGTTCGCATTTCATAAATGAAGGCTCTTCCTTCACGTTGATTTGGCATACCTCACAATTATGAAAATTCGCAGGGATTCGGTAGCATACACTACTCTTGGAAGTATAGACAACGAGTCTCGGTTTCTCCCCTCCTATTTTCTCGGGATTCCACGAGAATGACCGTGAAACAACTGCAAGTGAAAACATTGCACGGGCGAAAATAAGCACTCCTCGCTTGAATGTTTTCATCGGACAATAGTTGGGATCATCGCAATCCTTCTTGTTTGTCACACGTCCATTAATCAGAGAGATAAAATTCTTACGACTGATCGATTCCAGTTGCTTGCATCCCTCCCCCCACCATGTGGCTGAGTTGTGAAGGAAGTGCTTCATGGTAATGGAGCATGATAGCGGCTGTGTCGACGGTAGTGAAGCATCCTCTATAAAGAATGTTCATTTTCCATCGTTCATTTCCCCAGACGCTCAATGATGGTAACTTCTCTCGCTTTTTCCTTCAATTCAGTGATCGCAATACACCAATTTCTTCAATGGAATCAACAACAAGGCAGATAGAACAATAGAATAATATTCATCTCTCGGAAAAGTTTATCCCGCTCGTCGATACGTGTTAGGCTGTCAATATCGTACAGTCGGCATTCGATCTCTCTTGTACTGACTCGCAGCCTGTCGTTCCTTCAAAGAGAGCATTGTTCGCATCACGCAAACTGCTCGAGATTACCGATGTATAGCGCTAAGACGCCCATCGTAGTTGGCTGGATGGCATCGAACGTTTGTTCCATATTCGCAACACACCTAAACATGTTCAACCTTCCAACAACATTGTACGTAATGTTGAGCTATTCAAATCTGCGAGAACATGACTTCCCAGCAAGAACACATCTCTCACGAGGCCATTTCACCCGCTTCATTTCCTTCTCGTGCCTCTTCAAGAAATGCCCATAATGTTTGCTTCCTCGAGGCGAAACCTCATTTCACAGAAGGGCACTCAGGCCAATTGGAGGTTGGGTGCTGACTTTTTGCCTAGAAAGCTCAACTCATTTAGTATTCAAATAGTGGGTAGATGGGAGGGGGCGGGCCCTGGCCACTCTTCATTTCCTCCATTGCGATGAGCGTGGATCTCCACTGAATGCACCACATTGGTCCTCGATATCTCCTTCCTCCCTTCATTGCTCTCTCGCCTGTCCCCGACTGCCTCCCATGTGAGTTCGCCCGTAATTGACTCGAGGCACGCGATTGAATCAAAGTGGAGTACTGAGATTAGAAACATCCGCGATAATTTGGGCTACTTTGCCGCCGAACTTGGTGCGTGTTATTTTTTTCAACTGGAACTCTGTCGGCGACTAAGAACTATCAGTCAATCGCCAAACGAGTTTGCTTGTAGACGATCCGACGATGCCGTGCGAGATCGGAGATCTTCCCAAGAAGGAGAAGCCGACTCTCGCCATTGGTGAAGACACGAAGATCGACGTTGACGATGACGCTCAAGAGAAAGATGAAGTGAGTCAAATGTTATTCGAACCAAATCGTCATCAATCATTCTCCGCGTGAAGTGGGTCATGTGTTCACTGCATCTCCGCAGCTTTCGTAGGTTTATTGTTGTCTTTCTTCTTCACACCCTTCGTTCTTTCAATCTCTGCAGATCGCGAGTGTCGGCTCATCCGATGGCCCCGAGGATGACTTCAAGATCGACAAGATCTTCTATCGCATCTGTGCCGTGAGAAATTTGACTTGATGGGGTGAAATGCAACTCTTTTCTTCAGTTCTGCTTCATCATCGGAATCAACTTCTACCGCAATCGCTGCCCTAAACTCCGTTGTCTCTCTGCAGTTATCGTCCTGCTCAACTGCGGCATCAGTGAGTTTACAATTCACTAGTCGTCTCCTCACTTCTCTAATTCTTTCACCATCTGCTTTTGAATAGCTCAAGTAGCTCTGTTTTTATTTGCTCGCTAGTTGACGAAGTAACTTGACCGGCGTGTTGTGAATCCAAAGGGCAAGACGATTAGAAGTGGAGTGTGACACAAATTCCGCGCAGATCTCTACTTCATCGGATACGTCGCTTATCTAACGCTGACGAAGCCATTTGAACCAGAGAGAGTCGCGATATCGATCAGCATGAGCACGTGGATACTGCAAGCGACGCTGTCTACGGTGAGCACTAGCCGAAAAAGAACGTCTAAGTAGCACAATCACCTCATTTACAGCTGTTCCTGGCTTACTGGCAAGCAACGAGCACTCCGTGCAAGCTCCTCAAACAGTTGTATGAATCACACAAGGTATGCCTTGCTGTACTTCGAACACACGAGAAAAGTTTCAGGGCGTGGGCATCCATCACAACCGCCATCATCTCGTGACAATCTTGCATACGTTCTATGTTGTACTCGGTGAGAACTCTCGAAAGCAGCGTCAATAAAATGATCATTCATGTTTCAGCCCTGACAGTCTGCTACTACGTGAGTGGAATGTTCGCCAACTTCTTCGGGGCCAAAGTAGGATACATGGATGAGGACATCCCAAAGGTCAATAGATGAACTGGTTTCTCCGAGAAATGTAGCCCTGAATTCTGTAACAGCAGCTCTATTATTCCACGCAATAGTTCTCGCGGTTTACTACCTGTTATTGCTCGAGAACGGGAATATCCAAAACAGTCCGAAATAGAAGCAGACTCATGAAAAATGTGCAGGTCTTCGGGGATCGTCGCCTCTATCTCATCGTCCAATTGGCTAATCTCTACTGTATTCTCTGTTGGGGAGTCGCCCTCTTCATCTTCTCTCTTCTCATCCATTCCGTTCATTACGAATTCGTCTACTACAATGACCAAGTCCGTTCGGTAAGTAACTTTCAGCGAATTCCAACGTTGTAATCTCCATCTTTCTTCAATGCTACGTAAATATGCCTTTAAAAATATCGTTCTAGATCAAATGCAACCAAGAGTATCAGACGGACGAGGCACTGTGCAACTATCTCATCAAGCTGATCAAGGTATCGCAGGTCTACTCTTCTGCTTACGTGAAGATGCATTTCAGGTCCACAATCGTCTAACGGAATGTGTGAAACGCCTTGACAAGATGTTCCACGTATGTTTCGCGTTCATGTTGCCCTTTTCGGAATGAGTTTGAGAACCTTTCAGCGTTACGCCTTTGTGATGATCGCCACCATAATTCCGACTACAATCTTCTCACTCTTCATGGTCTTCCGTCGACCGAAAGAGTCATTCGGATATGTAAGCACCTCATGCAAAATTCAATTATCTCAATGGTTTGACGGTTTTCGAGTTTGTGACCAGGCGCAATAATGGACGTTATTTCATTCGCTAGAGCGCACACTTCCTCTCATTTAGATTGAATTACCTTTTCTGAGCGGGGGTTAGGAGAAGGGGATTGTGGTCTGTACTCACATAGAGGTCGATGACGAATGGAAATAAGGAAATGATCATGATTTTTGCTAATCCTTTTCGAATTTTGCAGGAGCTTCTCTTCTCGTGTCCTCTCGTCTTCTTCTGTGTATTCTCTTTCTTCGCACTCGTCAATGCACCATCACAGCTCCATAAGACAGTAATTACTTCTGTTTCTACAATTCGAAAAATACATTTTATCAGATCTACAACACCAAGTCTGCCCTCTGTGCAAATACTCACATCTGGTTCCCCTATCGCCCAAATGTAAGTATCTACATAATTGAAGTCCTTTAGATTCCCACACCAAACCATCTCATTCCAGGTGTATCACTCTGCTCTCGCTTTCGTCTGTCATCTCGATCAAACGAATCTCGGTGTTTCCATCTGGGGATTCGCGGTTGTGAGTAAACCACTCGTTCTCACCGTGAGTTCTTTCATGTTTATTTTACTTCATTGCTACTGGAAGAGAATGGCCCTCGTTCAGACACTGTCAGTGATGGTCACTTGCCTCGCTCTCTTCCTCCAAGTCGGAGACTGTAACACTAAATGATTCAACCATCTGTCCTCTTTACTTCAATCTACTGTGAATACCGGCTAATCACTTCTCAACATTCAGCTTCAGCTTTATCTCCCGAAAACAGCCAGGCTTCACCTCACTTCCTTGTACACTTCATCTGATCTCGATAAATGCACTGTTGTTGAGCTGCTTCTTGTACTCTCATCTCTGCAATTTCCCCCCAGTGTGATAACTATTTGCCCCCTCGGTCGCCGTTCGCAGAGGGCTGAACAATGGGTGAAAACAGAGCCGCAAAGCGGATGGATCTCACTCGTGTTTATCTCGGATGTCACCATCTCTTCTTTCTCACTCATTCACGTACGAAAACACCCCCAGTTCAACCACTTAATTCCCGCCATCCATTCATCCCGAGAACTTTCCTCATACCTAGAAAAGTTCTTTTATTTTGCCTTGCTTGATCATCTCCTGTTCAGATTCAACATTGTGAAGCACACATTTTAACTACTGAATGCTAATCGCGAGCTCGAAATATCAACTGCCACCCTTCATCATTCCATTCTCTGAAAGTGAGAATCATTATTTTCTGATAGGGTCTTCCTCAGTAGCAGACTGTTGATGGGAAACTGTGTATTGAGAGGGTGAGAGCTGCTGATTATTGCTTCTCATGTTCAGACGAGAAAACAATACCTGGCGAAATCATGGACATTCCCTTGAAAGAAGTGCCGATAATCGTAAAAGTATCAGTACCGAAAAGCGAAATAGACGAAGAAACTCAAGAGGATGAAGAGGTGAGAAATCTCTGTTCCAACACAAGGGCAAGTTGTGTTTACGCGAGGCCTCCCTTTGAGATTACACTCTGCAGTTCAGTCTCAGGCCACTCCTTTGATTCATCGAACTCTGATTTCAGACCGAAAGCAAGACCAATTCGGAGCACTCCGGACCCGAGAATGAATACAAGATCGATGATATCTTCTATCGAATTAGCTATGTTTGTATCATATTTGAGGGAAATATAACGATCTTCTTATTACAGTTCTGCTTCCTTGTTGGTGTCAATTTTTATCGCGACCGGCCATACAAACTTCGATGCTGCTCGATGGTCATCATCGCTCTAACTTGCAGCATTAGTGAGTCATCCTGGACCTTCACTTCTCTAAACATTGATCGCTTTCAACCGATAATCATCTTATATGTGTGTGAGTTATTACTGTGGAATTTTCAGATCTCTACTTTATCGGCTACCTCATATTTCTCTTGTTATCGAAGCCATTCGATGCTAATCGAGTTGCTACTTCCATCAGTATTTGTACCTGGGTGCTTCAGGCTACGTTGTCCACGGTGAGTTGAACAGTCCTAGTAGCTTCTAATGTTATTGTTGATGCTCAATCGTCTTTAGTTCTTCCTGGCTCACTGGCAACACACAAGTCTGACTTGCAAAGTACTCAAGCAACTTTATGAAGCTAACAAGGTATTTATGAGTCTTCTGATCTTTCAGTGATTGTCATTTAGGGTATCGGAATTCATCATCACCGTAAGAGCCTCGCCAGGGTGCTGAAGATGTTCTATGTTACTATTGGTAAGCAACTATGTACACACTATGGATGATGAAATATGGTTGTTGAAGCCTTCAGCGCATTCTTCTACATAACTCTCATCATTTGCAACTTTATTGGCATCGACTTCGGATACATGGACAAAGATATTTCGAAGGCGAGTAGTTCTTGCAAAATATGGGACTAATCCTGAACAATACTGCTCCAATTTAGGTGAAAAATAACCTCTTGATGTGCATTTTCCTCATGTGGCCAATCAAAAGTTTGCCATAAAACGGAGCATTTCCATTGAGATACACATGTTTTCGAGAGCGACGATAGCGCAGAAAAGGAGCAAAAGTAGTCTGGCGAAAATTCAAGGTTAGAAAATAAGTTACTGTAGATATTCGGGCACCGTCGACTCTTCGTCATTGTGCAATTGACAAGTCTGTATACTATCATCTGTTGGGCTGTAGGAATATTCATCTTCTCACTTCTCGTCCACTCAACTCACTACGAATTCGTCTATTTCAATGATCAAGTCCGATCGGTTAGTTTGATCGCATCTTCTGTTTCACTCATTTTCGCCTCCAGTTGAATCCTCGAGACAAGCGCCGTCGTACTCTTGAACCAATCTGTACAAGGGATCATTCCGTCGAGAGAGATTGCATCATCGTTCCGAAACAGGTTGATAGATAGATACGTTTCAACATCAAATTCGATCAATCGAATACTTGAAGATCGATCGCCACTCTGAGAGTCACACAGACGATGAACTATCCAATTACCTTCTCAAACTCATGAAGGTTGTTCAACCGCATCTGAATTGTTTGTAACATGCTTTTCCAGATTCACAATCGTCTCATCGAATGTGTAATGCTTCTCGATCGAATGTTCAATGTATGAAATTTCTCATTTTCTTAGTTTTATTGAACATTAGAAAGTAATATTTTTATAGCGATACGCTTTCGTTATGATCTCAACCATTATTCCAACTACGATTTTCTCGTTGTTCATGGTCTTCAGTCGACCGAAGGATATTTCCATTTGGGTGAGTTTTGACTTCTTTTAGGTACCTTGATGAAAGTTTCCCACAGGTATCTCAAGAGTTGCTCTTCTCTTGTCCGCTAGTCTTGTTCTGTGTCTTCTCCTTCACGGCCCTAGTCAATGGTCCATCGAAATTACATAACACGGTAATAGTTTTAGTCTTAGTCATCAGGGTTTCATAAGTCATCAATCTACAGATCTACAACACAAAGTCAGCACTGTCTGCCAACACGCAAGTCTGGTTCCCCTATCGCCCGAATGTGAGGACGTTTTCTCCAATCCATCAAAATGCGAAATCACCAGGTGTATCACTCTGCACTCGCTTTCGTCTGTCATCTCGACCAAGCGAATCTTGGCGTTTCCATTTGGGGATTCGCTGTTGTGAGCAAGAAACTTGTCCTTACGGTGTGTACTGCTAAGAAATGGAAATGATTCTATCCTGTATCTTTCAGACAATGTCGGTGATGGTCACCATTCTGGCCCTATTTCTGGAAGTCGGAGATTGCAGTGCCACAAATCGGAAAGCGATTGAAAATTGACTGTCTTTGTCCAGTGCCTGATCGTGTTTGTTGTTCAATTCGACTGGTGATTCTTCATCACGAAACATTTCGGAAGATCATTTACAATTACAAATTTGAACTATTTCATGTTCATTGTTTTATTGAATGAATAAATAATGTGACTTGTACCGATCTTCAAGGATATTTGTCCATTAGAGTTGTAGAGTACCAGCACATGCGACAATCAGAGGAGCTCCAAGTTGAGTTTCAAGCTGAAAATATCGTTATCACTCCAACTTTAAGGATTCGGACAAGGAAGAACACCGGAACGAGAGTTCAATAATTCAAATCTTGCCTCAGTCTGCGAGACGGGAGTCGCTCCATTGTACGTCTCCCACGTCTTCGTCATCATATTACACACCAGTTTGTCTGCGATCTGCACCTTCGGCTGCATGCTCTGCAATATTTTTATGTCATTCAATACCATTCAAAATAGGAACAATAAAGAATTTCACTCCATGGTCTCTTTCTTTGTAACATAAGTTTGCTACGCTATTGTGCGGCTAGATAAAAATAAGAACCTATTTGATGAGATCTGAATGTTTCTTGATGGGCTTCCAAACTCACTCCTGAAATGATGATGACCTCTCCATTTCCGCACATAACGGCGGATGTAGTGGCCATGGCTGTCGTGCACGCGCATGGTTTATTACGGCAACTCCTGGAAATTGGACAATCTTATTGCAATCAGCTGTTGATTTGCTTGACGAATGACGAAAGGCTAATGGGGAAAAGGTTCAAGATTTTTAACACAAAAAAAGAATGCTCTCACCCTAGCATCGAGATGGCGGTTTCGCACATCACTCCGTCATACGCTCCCAGCATGCGACAGCCTGGAATATTTTATTATACATGAGCGAGTAAATGTGTGATCAAAATGAAACGAGTACCAGACACGGAACCGCCCGGAATCGCGGGAATTCCCG
This sequence comes from Pristionchus japonicus, assembly GCA_900490845.1. Classification (NCBI taxonomy): domain Eukaryota; kingdom Metazoa; phylum Nematoda; class Chromadorea; order Rhabditida; family Neodiplogasteridae; genus Pristionchus; species Pristionchus japonicus. Next base: position 175,989 of record LS499178.1, on the reverse strand, counting down.
GCGTGGTCGGCTTCATAGGTATACAGGCCAGAGTGATCGATGATAGGGAAAGAAGCAGCCAGAGCATCCGGAAATGAATTTATTATACCACTGATATCATTGAGAATGGAAATGTAGAGAAGCCGAAATAAATGCTGCATCAAGGAATTGAAAAAAAGTCAGATATGCCTCTCTGCATCCATCGCTGTGAGCTCCGCCTCTACCTGGTCAAACCTTCTCATGATCATCAAAGGAGAGTGATACACTTCCTCGTAATTCTCCTTATCTTTATCTCTCGTTCCTCCTCACTTTGAGGAAGAGGGGATAATTGAGAGAGCTCTGCTGCAATACCTTTTCGTTTTAGGATGTGCGATGGATGCCACTTTCACTGATCTATTGTATGCACGGCCGGTTTTCGTTGGTCAGCGCGAAAATGGAGCTTGATTGGCGCAATATCAATCCGTCCCCTTTTTTCGCTTCCTCTCTTTAAAGAAAGATGGGGATTTTATCGGACCAAAAGATAGATGGAATAATTGATCTATCGGTATTGTTAGTAGTCGGTATAATTGGTATCTCTTCCACCCCTACTTTCTTCTTATTCTAAACCGAATTCTTCTATGAACTGTTCATCAGGAAGTATTTTCTCTGTAAACGTCACTTGTTGAAGTGCACGATTTTTTCTCTCGTCTCTTGATACTTTTTTGCTCTAGACTTGCCTTGCTCATCTGTGAATATTTCGTGCCCAGCATAGGTTTGTACGAGATCTAACGCGGTTTGGACAAACTTCGTTTGTTTATCTAGGATGAGCCATCCTTGGATACTCCTTTTCTCTCGGGATGGAAATAGTCAAAACACCAGTGTAGACGATCCTCGACTAGTTATTACCTCTGATGTACGTTGAACTCCCCGCCTGCATATTGGCCAGGAACATCAGTTTGTTGACTTACAGATTCTCGAATGAGCCCAACGTCCCCGTGCCAAAGTCTCCCCGTCTGCAGATGAAAGATTGTCTTGAAAATATGGGAACTTGCAATTCGAGTAGTGGCTTACGGAATGACGAAAGGAGGCAGATTCCCATGAATTGTTCATCCCGGGCTTCTCATCGCAGCCAGTGTAAGACCACTCCACTGAATACTCGACGATAACGACGATAACGTTGATGGGAGTTCTCGTTGTTTCACCTGGGTGAAGAGAAGCGCGAGGAAAAAACGAAGAATCGCCGACTTACTCTGAGAGTAGTTATTAAGCCAGAGTGGGAGTTTCGCCTGGGCAAAGGGGCTGTAGACAAGAGAGAGGCTCTTCCTCTACAGAGAAAACAATCTAGTTTTCCTATGAAATGTTTTCCTTGTCCAATGGCTGAACGATGGCTGTTTACTCATTTCATATTCCGGTTCGCTTGTAGTGTTAGTTGACCAAAAAAGGAGGGTGCCAGATTAGACAGATCTCTGAGAAGTTTCTCCAATATGTGGAGTGGAAGGGAATCATGGATCTCTGACACTGCATACCCGAACCTACCGTAGTCTCAGATAAACATACTACGAGAGAATTTCCTGGTCGTCTGTGGGTTTCTAATAGCAAATCTAATAGCTCGTTTGCTCTCAGATCGTTCAATTGCCGTTTCCCATTCCGTAAAGTCTGAGTGGGGCAACCTTTCACTCGTTGCGGCGCAGTGAGCCAAATGACAACAAGCCAAATGTCAGAGATTGAAATGACTTGACGTGGATGTGACACTGTGACCTCTCCACCCTTATCGAGTCAAGTACACGCTCATGTCCATCGTCTCATTAACTTTGTCACTGACGTCAACATATTTTCCCTTCGGCCTCGTCGTCCACTTGAGGAATCTCGAAGTTGACGTCGTCTGACGAATCAATTGCTTGAATCATCTAACCTAATGCAGCATTGTTGGCAATAAAATTCATGAATGTCGCTAGAGAAAACAATTTGAAACGTTTCTTTTTTCGATGTGGCTTTTCAGCTGGGTGGAAATCCTTGATGCATCAGGAACATGTTTTTCCTTCCGTGATCAACAAGTTATCGTAGCTATCTTGGTCACTTCGGTTTCGCATAAGTCGTAGAGAATCCAGCGAATCCATTCCATTATATGGCCTTACTCTCGTCACCAAAATTAGCTCCACCACATCCCAATTCGCTTCGATAATCCTGCTTGAATTCTCGCTAGACGATCAGTGAGCTTTAATGCTACACATCCAAAGCATATCCGTCTATTCCAATGAGATCTGTCTGCGTGCTATCATTGATCTCGAGCGAGCAAAAAAGAAACAAGCAATTGCAACCAATTTCTAAATTTTTTTTAAATGTCGCATCTCTCCATCACTTCCTCTAATTCTCACAGGATTGTTCCTCTTTGTGTCTCCGTTGGATATCTAAACAAGCCAGCAGATGTTTCGCATCACTAATCTGACTTTTGCAGGGCTCAAAATGCTCAAAATATTGACCCACTGCGTAGGCATAAGTGTGATGTAAGACTCGACTCGGTGAAAATCTTTGAAACACATCGATCTCAAACCATTCACAATCATAGATTGCTTTTTCTATAGCTGATAACTTCAGAATTTCTCATGTTCATTATTTTTAGTTCCTTCTCAGTACAAGATTTCAATTTTCAAGAAGATTTCAACGACATCACGGCTTTGATGGATCAGCTCTTCATCAACCTTGAAAATACTTTTCAGGAATGCCGCGAGAATAAGAGATTGCGGCTTGTAAGAGTCGTGAGATCGAAGTTCATTATCAGAATCTGTTGGTTTTGAGTTGTTTCGATGCTTCCGAAGCGAAAAATGTTCCAAAACACACTTCAAACATGTTGGAAAGCGGATCCCTTGTTTCTGTCACAGGCCTCTTTCTGACGAAGCCAAAAAAAACTATCTAAATTTAGAATTCAAATTCTCCTAAAAAAATAAGCCGATAGTTCAAGCTATCAGTTTATCGTTTTGAGGCAGCACTTGCTGGTGACGTGTATAAAGTGACTGTCGGTATAAAATATGCAATAGGATCAAAATATTAGAAGAATACTGAGGAGGATACACGATGTTGTAATTATAATTGACACAATTTGGGCGAACAATGAACTCTGCATACGACTGTTGAATGATCAGCACACTTATCTTCACGTGGTCCTCGACTCGTCATCTCTCAGTGGTCGGAAGCGGATTCCCGATCGCATCGCGTCCTTGAACCTTCGAATTGCCTGGAAATATATTATTTTTCTCAGATGTTGATTTTAAAAAAATACAAACACTGTTTCGTTGTTCCAGAACGCTTCAGTATCCGTACCTCGATGGCTCTATTCAGCCTCCTCCTCAATCCTCCGCTCGACGTCGACGAAGTGGCAGACACAGTGGGACTCTTCTCCTTCCCTTTGCCCTCTTCTATCTTCTCTGTCTCTACTCTTCTCCTTGAGACATATCCTCCATTCTCAGTCCTTCTCACATCTTCACTCACAGTGAACATGAACTTCTGCAGCCTCTCCAGTTTGTAGTGGGGATGGGCGAGAGGAGGGAATTCGATGTACTCGTAGATGTCTCCGTCGTCGTCGTCCATCGACGCTGACCTCATCAAGGATTCATCGACGGGATCCTCGTCGAGATGACTCATGTCGATGACGACGATTTCTTCGTCTTCACGAGGAAGGGTCTTGTTGCAGGAGTCGGCCATGCCAACTGTACCGCAAGCCACTGAATGACCGACAAAAAGTTATAAATTCGAGTCACGCCCCCTTCTGCATTTCTAACTACTAGAAGCGAGAGATAAGAGAGAGATGTGATCATACAGAGTGACGAAATGGATGTTTTCATTGGATGGGCTAAGAAGTGAAGAGGAATAGATTGCGTGCCAGAGTCGCACAACACATCAGAGAGTTCAGGAAAGCCAATTAGATGACGGATTCTCCTTTCCACGAAGGTGAGTAATACTCCTCATCTTGAATTTCCTCGTTAGCGATGAAAGAAAGACACTGAAAACAAGCCTTCTTTATCGTTTCATGTTTCAGAGAAGCATGCAATTATGAAATGACTTTCCATTGCATAAAATACATGGTCATTCGTTTCTAGCTAAATCAGAGAAATCCACAGAATCCATTCAACATTATGGCCTGGTAGGCTGACAGGCTAAGCATGCGCACTTCCTTGAAAATTCGCCTCTTTGCCTCGTTAATCTGGCGATTTCGGACACTAAAATCTTGTTTATCGATGATGCGCTAAATGACGAAAGCGGTCTCACACTACACAAGATATTTTTGCGTGAAGGAAGGGATATTCCCGTGTGTAACTGATAATCATGAGGAAGAAGAAGCATTCGACAAAGATCGTCTCTTGTTACAATTCTGTCACGATTACTACTGACTCATAGAAAGCTGCCACCCGAGTCTTCGCTGAAAGAATAGCTTTTGTAAGAATTGCACAGAGATCGTTCCTCTCGTCAACTACTTTCGAATGACAAGGGGACTCAATTCCTTTATCGTTGGAGGTTTTCAATTTAGCGACACTCATAAATTTATTACACGTCTCTTCAACGAAAACATGAAGAATCAACGGAATTCAGTACAATACTCAAAATATGTGTAAATGACTAGCGAACAAGGCATCGGATATGATCACATGTTTCTGGAGGTAGGTTAATTGGGCATTTCAGATCAATTGTCTTCTCAAAACCAATTGAGCAGTTTTTTTTTCAGAATCGCGGTAGCTGGTAGACATCCATCAATCGCAGTAGTTCTGTGTCTTCAGTTATCAGTGACGTCACTCTCTAGAAGTGCTTCACTTTACTTTGTGCTTTTCATAAATCATGGTTTTGAAATAAGGCTAGCTCACCTCATTGGTCACTAGAAGACAGAACAGTTCTCCTATCCTGGAGGCGTAGTCAGTCACTCCTCTTCTCGAATAGTAAGCATGGAGATCCTGCATTATGGCAGTTCTACTCGCAGTCGCCATTCGATTGAGTCGTTCATCGGTCGAGGGAGTGTCTGAAGTGAAAATCCAGTTTATGCGCTTAAACTTGAATATGAGTGCGTATTCTGAGACGTATTTTGATCCAAGAGCAATCTGAACGCACTGCTCTACTTTACGGATTCGTGTCTATTTATCAGGGAAAGTTCAGTGATTCCTGTCATCTTTCAGTCTTAATTCGATCAGTATTCGTAGTATCCCATCTAATCAGCAATTATAAAGGATAGAAGCCCTATATTTTTTTCTGGGAGGTCCCAAAAAATGTGTTGGCATGAGAGAGATCTCAGGGCACTCTTATCTCCGTTCTTCGAGAAAGAAAAAGAATGGAGATACTTCAACCGTGCACTTTCAAACAAACAAACAAAATTGTGGGTTCGTTGAACATCTCAAATCCCAGTACTATTAGAGGGCGAACCCGTGAAGCATGCAGATTCAAGACAATTCTCTCTATTTTACAGGACGATGGTCATTACTCACCAGTATTCCAGAAGGAGAGAGCGAGCATCACGAGGAATTCTTCGTCCGTCGGATCTGTCCTCCTCATCGCTCGTTTGCATCCACTCACTGTCGCGTCCAGATTCTTGTAGAGGGTGCTGGAAATACCGTACGTAGATAGTAACTTATCTGACATGGAGAGTAGCATTCACTTTTACTAGATGATGATCAAATTTGAGAAACGTACGATCTAGCTTCATCTGAGTTGATATTCTTCGGGCAATCACTCAGGAAAACATCGACTGAATCTGTTGAGAGAGTCATCGTGTAGGAGACGAATCTGAAATGAGATGTATCATAATTGTGTGCTTTCTTTGTTGAATCTATCAGAATACATACGATGACTGCATTCGCGTGTTAGGTATTACTCATTTCAGGTTTCATTTTCATTCAGAAAAAAGTAGGGCACCGAGATCTATCTCATGTCTCCGTCAGATGACTAGCAAGCTCTCTTATCACTCACACTCTTCCATCATCGGGGAATATCTTCGTGCATCGGAACGTCGATTCTATTATGTGCACTCGCTCGTAGCAGCCAGAGATGAGATGCCACTGCAATTATAATGAGATATACGGGTATCTAACAGGATGGTTGTATTGAATCAGCTTTACTGCAAGCAACTGGACTTAAATATTTAGCACCGATTTCCTTAATCACCTTCTCATTTGTACTCAGCGTCTCGAACTCCGGAAACGCTATTGAGGCGAAGTCGAAGAGTGATGATAGGAGAATTTGCGTCGTTCGGAAGGTCAGACCGTGAGTTGCAGGGATGATCGGCTGATGAAATCAGTATTCAAAGTGCGAGTTTTGCACTCTATCTAGGAATCTCCATTTCTGAATGTATTGCACGTTCTTGATGATTCAGGAAACACTTACGAATGAATTGTCGTCGATTGCTGTAGGGTGCACGAATTTATCGAGTGGTCGCATGCACAGTTCCGTCGACTTTCGAATGCGCGTCATCACACTGAAAGACGAAACAGTTTACTTCTGCATCGAAACGTTAAGATACTATAACTTTTTCCATGGATTTCGAATCTGCTATCTTTTGTGTGTACAATTTCAAAATATCCCAGTGGTCTTTGAGGTTCTCACTTGACGCACGCACTTTTCAACTCATAAAACAAGATAAACATGTTTGGAATCACAGAGATGGCACAGCGAATGATCGACACGTAGATTGTCTTCCATTCTGCACTTTGCAAGAGTAACTTATACGTAATCGATATTCCTACAGGCTACAGCGGACAATAAGCACTCACTTGTATCCGCATCGAATCCGATCCAGCACTGGAGTTGAACTCGTTGATGCAATGTTTTCCGGGCACCTGAAAAGACAAAGTTAGTTGGCACGTCAAGAAACTTCACACTTTCATTTCGAAAATGGATACCTGATCGGGGACACGTGTCTCGGTTGCTGCAGCAACTGTCTGATCGTAGTCTGGGGAGGAGTCAAGGATGCCTCGGAGGCAGAAGGAGGAGGGGAGAGATCACTGCTGCACTCTGGTTCAGATCGATGATTCGATCGAGGAGCGGGGATTATATCGAGATTCGCCCGATCGAAGATACTCTGCATCACGTCGAATCGACATCGACGACACTCGACGATGCGACCTGCGAAAAGAACATGGAATGTACATCTTTACATAACCACCTATATTTCCTGTGTTTTTGACACTGTTTGTTCCAATGCCGAAGCCATTTAAAATAGCGACAATGTCTATCGAGGTCACTCCCGTTCGTACCTGTTGAGAAGCCCATCAACTACGAAGCCACTGTACAAGGGCTTCTTTAATATTCTATGGAACGTGTTTGAAATCTGTCAAGCAGCACAAACTACGCACGCTTGTGTAGATTATCTCGAAATGGCTATAGAATGTACGAATAATTGCATGCTTCAAATGTTTCACCTATGTGAATTTAACCCAAAATGACAGATTTGGCACAAATATCAAACAACATGGATGTACTCACCCTCCTGCACACATCTTCCCGTCGCACTCTTGCAGCGAAACTTGCATTTCGATCGACGGGCACGTCTGTAAAGTAGCAGTTTTAGACACGATTTCACTTTTCAATATTCTTATCTATGATAGAAAAGCTCATTCTCAGAGAACACTCTATTCTTGATTCGAACAGCATGACTCCTATTCTGGGTAATGATTTGCGAACAGAAAACAGTCATTGTGCGACTCGTGTAGTGCCAGACTTGTAGGCAACGGCAAGAGGAATTGCACATCGCGTAACAGGCTGTGATGCGGACGGTATGGAACTCATTTCATTGTTCGCTCAGATTCAACAGCGTAAAATAGCAAGATAATTTTTATGATAACCACTAGCAAGGACTGCTTTTAATTAGGAACAAGGAACTATGAGGAACAATAGGAAATTTTGGTTTTATGCCACTTTTTTGGTTTTTTTGGTGATTTTGGTTTTATGCCACCTTCACTAGGAAGGCTTGAACAATTTGAAATCCGATACCTGTAGAAAACGGCACACGCTCTGCATGCATCGATTCCCATGTGAATTTGAGTGATTTGTGCCCCGCAAATCAAGCATTTTCGCGTCTGAAATACAATTTATTGGAGAAAAGCACGCCAATCACTACGATTTCGTTCATTTGGTCGTGAAAGAAAGTTTTAATCAAAGGAGCAAGTAAAATACTCACCATTTCTTGTCGGCAACTGAGCAACAATGATCGAGAACAGTCACAGGCGCACTCTCTTCTTTCCCTCCCTTCCACCCTCTTCTCCCTTCCTCCTTTCGCTCTCTTCCCTTTCCACACGCTATTTGCTATCTAATCGGAACTCTCTCTCTTTCTCACTCACTAGTCAGACACACAACCGACACAGTGAGAGTACACCTAGGAGGGGAATAAAGATCGTATCATCTGAGGGAAATCAGAGGATTGTAGTGATCTCTCAGTTCATAAATTGCCTAATTGGAGTACCGAGATGATCACCGATTGCATTCCGTCATTGCTTGGGAAGAAGATCGGAGTAATCCGAGATCAGACAGATCAAACTGCCAGACGGTTGATCTCTTGCTCATCAACTCCAGTAGTGGGTTTACCTTTTGGTGTGTCGTGCGGCCGAGAAGCGTGAAGAGCGGGTGCGGGACGAGACGGATTTACACATTTTTCCGATCTAAATCAACACGCATCAATCTCCACCTCCTCCTCCTCCGCCGCCACGGCGTCCCTCGTCCTCGCCAACGTTGGGGCAGTTGCGGGCGAAGTGGCCCGACTGGTGGCACTTGAAGCACTCGTCTCCGGGCATTCTCAGAAAGTTGGTTACCTGCAAATGACAGAAATTAGCTTAATGAAAGCCAAAACGAATAGTAAAATCGAAGGAATTTAAGAGAAAGTGAAGAAACGTGATGAAAAACAACGGGCGCGTGATGGAAATGAGGGAGAGCAGACTAGAATGAAGTTGATCCATTCCAATGTGAATTCTGATGTGCACGGGTACGGTAAGAACTTCAATTTCGCGCATGTCCAGTGTCGGAGTTCAAGTCATAAGAGATGTCAAGAAGCTCTTCAAAACATAATTTATCGTTCATTGTACAGTCTCATGAAAAAAATGCACGTATTCAAATATTCAACGATAGGCACTGGAGATAAGGCAAGACACGATTGAGGAAATCTAGCGAAGATCTAAAAAGAGACTAGCTGTTTGGCTCTTCGACTACCGCGGGTGTCTTGGCCGAAGCAGGATCTCTCAGTGGGTATGAATAGTTTATCCTGTGGTACGCTACTAGCCCCCTCCTGACTGGGCAGGGGAGCCTTATATAGGAATACAACAGGATGAGTAATGAATCGTACAGCGGATGTGGGAAAGGATGTAATGTACGATATGACTAACAATCGTAGTCAGAACACTCCCAAGACAAAAGAAGGAGTGCGATTAAACGTAGAAAAACGAAGATTGTTAGTCGAAGCCTATTTAAAATCGGTATATCGATCACCTAGACATGACGTTGAAATCTATCAAAAACTACATC
>LS499178.1:153508-163949 GCA_900490845.1 Pristionchus japonicus | reverse complement strand
AGGGATTCAACAGTTACACATGCAACTGGTAGACACAGAACAACTTGTCTGTGCGTCACGGTGGGGTACAGCAGGTGCTGTCACGGTGTAGGCAACACGAAGATAACTACCGAACCTCACTGAGCTACCATGGTCGCCATGTCTTGGCCGAAGCAGGATCTCTCAGTGGGTATGAATAGTTTATCCTGTGGTACGCTACTAGCCCCCTCCTGACTGGGCAGGGGAGCCTTATATAGGAATACAACAGGATGAGTAATGAATCGTACAGCGGATGTGGGAAAGGATGTAATGTACGATATGACTAACAATCGTAGTCAGAACAGCGGGGGTTCAGCATCACAATAAGCATGATGCATTAATTGGTCGTTCGATCAGAATCTGGGTAGCTGGTTGACATCCATCAGACGAAGCAGTTCGATGTCTTCTACGATTAGAGATGTCACTTTCTGAAAATCAGCAAACTCCAGTTAAAATTTGGGAAATTCTATGTTTTCCATCGCGACCGCTAAGAGTGAGGGCGTTTCCGAGAATTCGAATGGAAAGGATAGAATACTTTGTCGAAATAGCCTTGTGCTAAAAAGAGAAGTGTTCTGTGTGACTTGCATTGCCTTCTCGCATTTCACTGAGCAACAACTGAGGATTCCTTCGAATACGTCCACAATGACAAACCTCATTGTTCACCAGCAGACAAAACAGTTCTCCTATTCTCGAGGCGTAATCGCTCACACCTCTACTCGAATAGTAGGTATGCAAATCCTGCATGATGGCAGTCCGATTCGCATTCGCCATCTTGTTTAGCCGATCGTCGCCAGAAGATGTTTCTGCAGAGGAGTAATTGCAAATGTATCTTCGACGCTGATTCAAACCCAGGCTCATCATCATATAAACTTTGACAGTAAGCGATCACATGATCGTACACGGCTAGAACTACGAAGGAACCTCTCACCAGTATTCCAGAACGAGAGTGCGATCATCACGAGGAACTCTTCGTCCGTCGGATTCGTTCTGCTCATAGCTCGTTTGCATCGACGAGGATTGTCATTCAGATTCTTCGTCAACGCACTGGAATTTGGCAAATGGTGAACCAATTTCAATGCATTCTAATCAGAGAGGTCTCATTCCACATTGATCGGATAGCTACTGAATTATCTTACATCCTCGCTTCCTCTGAGTTCACGTTCCTCTGGCAATCAGAGAGGAAGTAATCAGCCGTATCTGCCGAAAGAGTCATCGTGTAAGAAACGAATCTGTAAATTGGATTCATTAGCATCATCTCTCGTAGTGCATGTGTTGCATTCATTATGCCAACATTATCTTGATCTTGACACAAAACTCTATCACTCACATTGTATCATCATCAGGGAACATCTTCACTGCTCTAAACGTGGATTCGATGGTGAAGAGACGCTCGTGACAGCCAGCGATGAGGTGCCACTGCAATACTGACTGTTATTGAGCACAGTTATGAAACAGATTTGCGTTTTCTAAGCTTCTTCATCCATAGATTCATGATTCTTGATATTCTCACCTTCTCGTTTGCACTCAGCATCTCGAAATCAGGGAAAGCGATCGATGCGAAGTCGAATAGCGATGAGATCATGATCTGCGTAGTTCGGAAGGTCAGATCGTGGGTCGCAGGGATGATCGGCTGAAAATGAAATTCTTATCTCCAAATTATTTTTAAAAAATGTATTTTCGGAAAAATGGTCAAAAGAAGAGTTCTGAAACATACGAAAGTGTTATCGTCGATGGCCGTTGGATGGACGAATTTATCGAGTGGGCGCATGCAGAGTTCCGCTGTTTTGCGAATCCGAGTCATCACGCTGAATCAGTTTAGTCATCTCAACGACTGCACTTTAATATTAGCTAATTGTTTTGGATTGGAGATCTTGGAAATGCCTTTCCGTCCTTTGCCACAGATAAATGCAGGGCTGGAAGCTTAGTTCCAAATTTACCATTTTTACTTTGAAAGAAAGTACAAATATGGCTCCTATTTTTGGGTCTGAATCTTGTCGGAACTTCCCCAAACTGTCGGCCTTCGGAGTGAACGACGAGTGATTTCCCCAAAATGCGCCGCGGCGCTTTTTGGGGAAATCACTCCGAAAAAAAAACCATAATATCGTCGGAAGCTCCCCAATCTGGCGACTTTTCCCTGGATTTTCGATTTTCTGAAAAAAATATTTTGTACTTTTTTCGATACAAAAATGGCCAATTTGGAACTAAGCTTCCAGCCCTGCATATAAGCAACATGTTCGACCACGGAAAGATTTATTCAATTGTTTATCGCACTTTATATCAAACTAGAGATCGCATTACTATTGAGTTGGATCTGTCCTTTTTATTTTTATCTCGAAACCTCAAAACAAAAGTCTAACTTGTATCCGCATCTAATCCTGTCCAGAACGGGCGTCGAACTCGTTGATGGACCAGCTTCTTCACATCTGAATTTCAACAAGTTCAAGTGTAAACCCTACAAGCGTCCCTTCATTTTGGTTGAACACTCTTCTTCTCAATGCGCGTACCTTATCTCTGCCATTTCCTGCTGCACTCTCTCGATCTTCATCGGAGAAGGCGTCATCGTAGCATCAGAAGTTGATGCAGGAGGGGAGAAATCACTGCTGCACTCGGGTTCAGATTTGTGATTAGATGCAGGAGCGACGTTGACTTCAATGTTCGCCTTCTCGAAAATGCCCTGCATTACGTCGAATCGGCATCGACGACATTCGAGCACGCGACCTGTGAAATGAAAATTATTGTACAAGAGATGATCTTCAGAGATGTGTCAAGTATTCATGATATTTCGCCTCTCTACATCAACTATATTTCGAGAACAACTACAATCGCCAGCGATTCGCCGCCACTTCCTCCTCTCTCACTTGTTATTGGTAATGCCACCCTACAAAATGCAGGAGGAAATAGCGCGTTTGACATCCACGACATAATTTTATTTATAGCGAGTTTTTTTCATTTTCATAAGTGAAAGCTCATATTGCTATCACTAAAGCGGATCAAACTATATTATGACTCGTTTGTGTCGGTTCTCTTGTTGGAATTCTTATCAGCTTCATGAACAGCTCATTGTGTTTCGATTGTGGCTCGCACAGACCGTATACAATCCCCGTGGTTAATAGATATCTCAAACAGCTAAGCGAATTGATTATTCATCGCTCACCTTCCTCAACGCATCGTCCCGTGGCACTCTTGCATCGGAATTTGGTCTTTGAACGACATGCTCGTCTGGAATGGGAAAGGTGGAATTGGAATGAGAACTCGTTGGTAATAGACCAATGTTAGTGTGAATCTTGTGCACAGTGCCAAACATGTAGGGAACGGCGGATAATAACTGCACAGTCGGAAAAGAGATTGACCGTATTCGTCAAGCATGTGATCGTTTGATTGGTATCAATAGGTATTTGTAAACTATCACATTTTATGTATGGTCATCCACAGATAACACTAGCAGAGATTGAAACGATCGTACTGAATCCAGTAGCAGAATCTCGAGAAAAGCTACCTGTAGAATACTGCACAGGCTCTGCACGCATCAATTCCCATGTGAATATTTGTGATCTGCGCTCCGCAAATCAGACATTTCCTTGTCTAAAACATTCGAGTAAATCAGAGCATTTTAAACTAAAATAGATATCTCGAAATCACCTAATTTTGCAAATAAATCAGTGAAATACTCACCATTTCTCACGAGGGTCGGCAACAATACGAGTGTATAGAGAGTGAGCAAGAACGTTGTGCACAATTCCCTTCCTTCCCTTCCTTCTCTCCACCCTCTCAACTGCTCTCTGCTCTCTCCTCTCCTTGCTGTTTGTCGCGTATCTAATCGGAACCCGCCACACACACAAACGACACACTGGAGGCACGCCCAGTGGGCTATTCCTCTATCTATCGCGAGCAGACATGTTCAACTTTACACACTGTCTGGCCGATTCGACGACGATCGACGATGGACAGTAATTCGCAGTATTATGAATCAAGCTTCGTCTAGAGAATCTAATCAGCGTAATGTCCAGAGAACTATTGATGCTGATCTTCATTGTTCATAGAGTATCAATGAGACGAGCAGAGTCCACACGATGCGATTGCTATCAGAAAAATGAAAAGTTGATTCAAGGTAATCTGGATCAATCTTGAAAGTAAACTATTTCCTTTTGATCTTCCTTGCAACCGTTACAGATGGCACCGAATTTCTAACTAGTAAGGCGTATCGAAGACCTTTTTCAAGTGGTCATCACAAAAAATGAAGCCCTCCCCACAAACGAAAACAGAAAGCTCGACAAATCGCCAAATTAAAACTTTATCGATTGCGTCAAACATAGTCAAATTATCAGAGTGCAAAAGTGATGGGGGGAATTATCGATAGCATGAAACAATCATCGGATTATCTTACAATAAATATCAGAGATCAGTACGTGAAAAGCATACGAGTTAACGGGTGCGAACGATATGAGATACAGTGGAACCGAGTTGGGGGCTACGGTAATCGTAATTGTGTCATTTCGCGATAGGGATGGGGTACGGTAGCTCACTGGGCGGAGACTCCCGTCGATCCGAAGCCGCCCGCTCCACGAGCAGTCTCGTCCAGAGAGGAGACCTCGACGTAGTTCACCTGCAAGGTTACGGTCATACGTTTACGTTCTGCCAGAGATAATCAATAATCACAGCAGGACTTCTACGCTGGCATCATCAACAATGTACACCAACATCCAACCAAAATATACAAATGATGAAGACTTTCAGCTCAATAACTGGCTTCGTTTTAACTCACACTCAACGGCAAGTGCACCAGAAACAAATTCAAAAAAGGATTGTCATATTCAAGCACCAACTGGCTACCGTACCTGGCTGATCTTTTCACAGATGAGCTGGGCGATACGATCGCCCTCCTTCACCTCGAAGTCGACGTCGGAGAAGTTGAAGAGGAGCACCTGACAAAGAAAGTGATTAGGACGGTTAATTAATTTAATAAATAAAAAATACAATTTGTAAAATGAATATATAAAAGGAATCAAACGAGATCCGTCAGTATTGAGTGTTAGTAACGACTCATAAGCGAATAATTAAGAGCCATTTTTAGTCTAAACAGCAGTTGTTTACTATTTTTGACTCACAGTCACTCCTCGCTTTATTCAAATCAAGACAACCTCGTATAATTGATAAACTGTAGTGTATCCATGAAAAGAGCACGATAAATCGTCCATTTTTAAATGACAAATAATACCAGAAACAGCTAATGTTCAGATAAATTAAGAAGCTATGTAATGTTTCATTGCCATTTACTAATCAGCCACTTCATCTCCTCTCACCTTGAGCTCTCCCCTGTAGTCGCAGTCGATCACACCTGCTCCCACATCGATCGAGTGCTTCGCTGCGAGACCAGAACGAGGAGCGACGCGACCGTAGTGGAAGGGAGGCAACTCGAGCGAGAGACCCGTAGAGATTAGCACCTGTATTAATCAACTATGACTTGGATTAATTAATTAGCACATGATCGTCCATAAACGAGTGAGCTAATCAACGCACGTTTTTCTTAATAAATAATTAACATGTACATTTGCTACCAATAAGAGATGTTATCCATCAAAGTCTTGAAATTCGTCGCAACTCCTGCTCCAATTAATTAGCCCTATCACGACGTCCTAGACAAGTTACACTATGTGAGGGTGGGGCTAACAATAGCGGCAGGCATAGCAGGCGGATAGACAACTGCTCATTTTAACGAAAAGACCTTCGATTTCGCTCCAAGATGACGATCGATGCATGGCTATTTAAAGAGCCTCCTAGGCCCTCATGCCCCCATCGACTATTTCGGGCTCATATGAACGAAATAGCGCTTCATTCAGAATTCAAATTGTCACCCGGTTTGTAGGAAAAGGTGTAAATTTCTTCAACACTGTCAAGAGACTAATTCGAACTGCAAAATTTGAAGTTTTCGTGCTAACCTAGCAATCGATAAGGTTTCATCGTCTCACCTTTCCTCTGGCGGGCACGACGGCCGTCTCTGACGCGTGCAGATCCGCACCAGCCGCGTGCACCGATCCGTACGCGGGCATGCGCGCCGCCTCCGTCAGACGCACGAAGCGGACAGAGATCTGAAATGATTATATAGTTAATTGAAACAGTATTTAGTTCAATAGAAGCCTACACTATTCCCCCTCTCTACCCCAACATCATTCTATCATTTTAGATCTCCAAATCATCATTTTCAAAAGTTGATTCTTCCAACAACTCATCCTCTCACCCCTTCCTTACACGATTCATCCCGTATTCAATCCAAAAGAGAAGAAAACTAGGCCAAACTCCCACACGTGTTTACACACCTCGGCAGCCAAGCAAATGATGATCAATACTTGCCCGTCGTTTCCCACTAACCACACCACCCACGGACCTTCTCGTCGTCGAGCTCGATGCGGGCCTTCTTGACCTCGTGCTGCTGCTGCTGCTCCTCGGTGGCCATGATGTTCTCCTTCTCGACAAGGGCTGCCATTTCTAAAAGACGGAAGGGTTGAGGGCGCCTAAGGACGAGTTGCAACACGAATGAACAAGACAGGGACTCTGATATTTTCCCCCCATTCTGTATAGACCTAGGGGACCATTGGGGGATCCCATAGTCCGCTCTCCCCGCGCTAGAGAAAAGCCTCCCCCTATCTCTAACCCTCCTCGTATTCCCCCAATGGTGCCCCTGGTTTTGGGGACCAACGGGGGATGAACTGGTCCCCCATTGGGGGTAAAAATGCCTGGGGGACCACTGGGGGTAAAAGTTAGAGATAGGGGGAGGAATTTCTCTAGCGCGGGGAGAGCGGTTTCCCCCAATGGTCCCCTAGGTCTATACACAATGGGGGGAGCTTGGTCCCCCAATGGGGCAAAAATACCAGAGGAATACCTCTCCGCGGAGGAAACCACCGAAGTGGAGAGCGGGTGGCTCGAAGAAGCGCGAAAATGGTTGTCTACCGCGAGTTGTTCCCGCCTGATTCGAATTCGAATTTACCCGCGTTTTCGCTCCCCTGAGTATCGTGGGTCGCATGTAGTGTAGCTGACATTTCATTGCCCTCATTTCCTTGACAACCCGTCGAGGCCGGCAATAACAAGCTATCTATCACGTCATCTAGCCATGCCCCTTCTTCCCATTCCTCTCATGTATCGATCAAAGGCGACGTAACGATGCCAGAACAAAATGGAAAACAATAAATCGTTCATTTACTTCTCCTTTTCAAAACACAAGAAAAGTGCATTGAGATCTTGTTTCGAACCTTAACAACAACAGGGATGTAACAAATCATAGTAAGGGGAGAATGCAAATGTTCGAATGTTTCAGTGTGAATGTGGGTGGGTAATGGAGGGTTCGACTACTCTTGCAAATGACAAACAGTATTGAATTATTAGCAGAATATGATGAAATGGAGAATTGTTTAAGCGGCGGTGCAGTCACGAGAGATATGTCCAGTTCCCTGGCAGTTGTAGCATCTCTTCTCGGATCCTCCACCGGAGCCGGCCTCTGTGCACTCACGGGAGATGTGTCCAGGCTGGAAGAGCAATTTACATCAATCTATCAAATTGGTTTAGGATAGATACACGATATTAGAGACGAAGCACACCTTGCCGCAGTTGTAGCACTTCTGTCCACCGCCATATCCACCTCCACGTCCGCCTCCGTATCCACCGCGGGACTCGTATCCTCCGGCCTCCTGGGACGGGCACTCACGGGCGAAGTGTCCAGTTCCGTGGCACTTGAAGCACTCGGACTGTCCTCCGCTTCTTCTTCCACCTCCGAAGCCTCTGTCCTCACGCTGCTCCTGGCACTCGCGAGCGAAGTGGCCAGTGTTTCCACAGTTGTAGCAGGTGGATCCTGGAATCAAATGATGAAATAACGAGTTGGAATTTTGGAAAGGACGACCTGCAAGAGCTCTAATAACTCAAAATCTCGTACTGTTCCATCACCGAGTCGCCACTCGGTCACATCTCCGCCACCACTTCACTTCCTCCTCTCTTCCACGCCTGAACACCGACACCTCACGCGCCACTGTTACCACAAATACGAAAATTTGGGTATTTTGACGTGGTAACAGTGCGCCCACTCGCCTTCATCGCCTCAAGCAACTCCAGTAGTGGGTTTACCTTTTGGTGTGTCGTGCGGCCGAGAAGCGTGAAGAGCGGGTGCGGGACGAGACGGATTTACACATTTTTCCGATCTAAATCAACACGCATCAATCTCCACCTCCTCCTCCTCCGCCGCCACGGCGTCCCTCGTCCTCGCCAACGTTGGGGCAGTTGCGGGCGAAGTGGCCCGACTGGTGGCACTTGAAGCACTCGTCTCCGGGCATTCTCAGAAAGTTGGTTACCTGCAAATGACAGAAATTAGCTTAATGAAAGCCAAAACGAATAGTAAAATCGAAGGAATTTAAGAGAAAGTGAAGAAACGTGATGAAAAACAACGGGCGCGTGATGGAAATGAGGGAGAGCAGACTAGAATGAAGTTGATCCATTCCAATGTGAATTCTGATGTGCACGGGTACGGTAAGAACTTCAATTTCGCGCTTTTTCGAATTCGAACTGCTTTTTGTCATCGTTTCTCCTCTCGCTGTTTTTGTTTAATCGTTGTTTTCGGCTTTCTTATTTTTAATTATTAACATATTATACATCAAAACAGCCTTTGAATCGTGCTGCACATTTCGCAAGTTATATTTGCCGTTTTAGTGTTGCTTTTGACTTGATTTTCCGCGTTTCGTCATGTGGCTCTTGCTTACTTTTGTCATTTTTATTTTTTTCTCACTTCAGAAGCCATGGACATGATGGGAGATGATATGCGCAAGGCCATTCCGGCCCTCGGCTTCTATCCCAAGCAGGAAATCAGTACTGGAGTGAGTTGTTTCTTTTTTTTGGATCTGGCCGTTTGTTTGAGCATCCTTTTCTGGATTCGGAGCTTATAATACCATTTAAAAGCATCTTAATTGATCCTACAATGTATATTCCACATTATAAACATATTCCAGACCACGCTGATCGCCATGGAATACGATGGAGGCGTCGTCATCGGCACTGACTCGCGCACTTCCGCTGGGTTTGTCTTTCTTTCACGTTTCCAGCCTTTAATTATTTGGATTTTGCTTTAATTCGCACTGAATACCATAATCGCTTGCAGCTCCTTCATCTCTTCGCGTACGACGAACAAGATCACGCCCATCACTGATAACCTCTCCGTTCTCCGCTCTGGATCTGCAGCAGACACCCAAGCCATCGCTGATATTGTCAAGTACTACATCGAGACTTACAGGTTATTCTTTAGCGCCGTGATTCATCAGTTGCGATGCAATATGTTGAAATTGAACGACGGACGATTTGTCATCATGCTCCATTTTCGATGATTTCGAGCCTTAATAGATTAGTTTTCTTTAGATCAAAATGATAGCATGGATATGCCCAACACGTTGATATTTACGTGCTTATTTATTTGTTCAACTTGGAGAATTAGTGTTCGAAGTAGCCGCGCGATCAATTGAATTGGGAGCATAGATTCTTTGTTAAAATTAATTTTACCACTCCGATTTTCTTAGTACCTTTCATTAAAAATAAATATATATGTCTTCATCAATGATTCCTTTGTAATTATTCGATTTCAGTCTTCTGGAGAACGAGCCCGTGACGGTGTATCGATCATCGCAGATCTTCCGTCAGTTCCTATACCAATACCGTGATTCCCTCTCTGCCTCCGTCATCATCGCTGGATGGGACGCCAAGCTGGGAGGACAGGTACGACTAATTACTCATTCTTGATCAAATTGATCAAACATGCAAAATTTTTCACTTTTTCAAATTTTAGGTTTGAGTTTCAAATTAATGCTAAATAATGATTAGCCTTAAAATAATATTTGAGTTAGAGCTTGTGTATGACCTACAAATTATTTAATTTCATCTTTCCACGAAAAAAATCCAGCTTTAGTACAATTTATCAATTTCCACTCTCATATTCAATCAATTTCCACCAGTGTACGTGATACAACCAGGCGTTGAACTGATTTATTATATTTCTTAAAAAAATATGTTTTGCAGCTGTACGCTATCCCTATCGGTGGATTCACCACCAGACAGCGATCGACTGCCTCTGGATCCGGATCTACGTACGTCCTCGTGAGTATTGTCATTCAATTATTTCCTCTTCTCTTTGCGTTGTCACTGAACTTTCCATTGGATAACTCAACGGTGAGTACATGAGGGCAATTGCATTTCATCATTTTATTCAATTCAATTCAATTCAATTATTTATCCACCAAGGTAAGGGAGAGAGAAAAATGTCGCGTAGATCTTCATTAGAATTTGGTGGAGGTCCGTCGTCTTGTGGCGAATCGGTTTGGGGTGGTGGGGCTTCGGGAGAAGCAGCAGTTTGGTAGAAGTATTAAAGACGCAAGAGAGAGTCGGAAGAAAAAGAGATGGT
>LS499178.1:133241-153408 GCA_900490845.1 Pristionchus japonicus | reverse complement strand
CGATATTTTATATGTTTCTTCTTAGGGCTACCTCGACAAGGCGTGGCGACCGAATCTCACGAAGGAGGAGTGCATGGAAATCGTCAAGACTGCCGTTGGACTGGCTGTCTTCCGTGACGGGTGAGTGATTCTGAATTTTTTTATGTAATAAGTTAAAATGGTGATTTGAGCTTTCTCTCATCTTTTATCATAATCTTTCAATGCTTATCATTTACGCTAGATATTAGTTAACAAGTCTAAATTAACGCAAATGTGGTAGAATTCAATGATAAGGGACTTGTCGAGAAGGCGTCCGAGTTAGGCCAATACTGAAAATACTGGAGTGAATGTAACTGTATGATTCATCATATTCAGCTCCTCTGGCGGAGTGTGCCGCATCGGAGTGATCAACGAGCAAGGAACGACCCTCACTCTCTTCCGTCCCGACAAGCCCGGATTCCCCACCGTCACTCTGCCCGAGGCTCACAACACGTACGCAACTCACATCAAGAACCAGTAAGAAGGGAGAGGAGGAGCAACCATTCCCCGTTCGAGAACGGTCACCTATTTATTAATTGATTGATCCGTACTGTATACATTATTCGGTGTGTAGTCGAGACTCATCGGGCACTCGCACTCCCTTTTCCTCTCTTTCTCTCGTTCGTACTATTCTATTTTCCATCGCGATATCTGGTGTAATCCATGCGGTAAACATAAAGGAGGTCGATTGTGAATCCCGATGTTTCTTCACAACACCATGGAAATCGAAAATATCCTAACATTTATTTTCTAATGAGCTGGCTTTAAAATGATGTTCAAATCAAGATCCCCGATTGGAAAATAGCGGGAGTGGTGAAATGTGACAGGCGGTAGGTTGTCCATCACAGCCCTACGGCTCACAGACCGTGTGAGTGGAAGAGAAGGGAAGAGTAGGGAGGGAGAGATGGGTAATTATGATGCTTCGCATGGCTGGCTGTATAGTGATGACCAGTAGATTGATTTAACCGGTCGATAGAGATACTTTTCCCACCCTTAGAAAGTGCCACATCGTGTCCTTGCCAAGTGCATGGAAAACGATGAAAGTTTATTCCGGTTACTAGTAGCGAGTAAAATGAGTTATTTATTACAATTACAATAGAGGTGACAGTTTTATTATAAGGAGTGGTATGTTAGTAAGAGAAGAGAAAGACCTAGGAACTGTCAAAGGGTTGAAAATATACGGGCACGACACGTTTCGAACTTGCGAGTTGGAGGGTAAAATAATATTTGAGTAACTATAGTAGGTTCTGAAGGCACTCACTGAATGCCTTTAGCAGGGAATTGCATTAAAGCTAGACGCCAAAGCTATGAAAAAGAGATCTATTGGGTGAATTGATGAGTAAGGTTGGTAGGAATTGTGTGATTTTTGGCATTGGATGGCTAGAGTGGGATTGAATGACGTCGTTTTAGAACCGACAATCAACAAACTGGAGAATCCTTCCAAGGATGGTCCACGTGTATTGGGAACCGCCAACGTTAGTGCACGTAGCGAGTAGAGAAGGAGAGGCAGTGATCGATGCTCTTTGCTGGAAATGTTGATTGATTAGGTTAGATATGTGGGTACCTCATTTTTAACTCCTCATCCCTTTCGTACTAGATCTCGAAACACTAAAGCCCATTACAAAAACGAAATGGGGAGTCCACGCGCAGTTTTTCGGTCGCCATAGTTGCACTATGTACGAAAAGCCATTGAGAAGAGAAGGGAGACCCCTTATGGCTAGCTACTTTTGCTGCCTCTTCCTCTCCTAACGGGTCTCTTCTTTTTTTGGTCAACTAAACAACTATACGGATCGTCACGGCAACAGGGCTAGTGGTCACTTTTTCACGAAGCAAGCCATCTAAGATGGTCTCGAGAAGAATGTTGGATACGGTACCTGATCGTAGCCTTCTACCGTAGCCGGTTGGCCTCCGGTAGTGCAAGTGATCGCTACGGTAGCTCCCTGAGAGTGGGTGTTGCCGAAGCTCACGTCGGAGTAGTCGAATCTGTGGGAATTACGGTAGTCGTGTGTCGATAACATGTTTTCTTACTCGAATGCCGAATGGCCTTTGCCCACTGTCCATTTCTACCCTTGCGAGTCTGAGACTTTCATAAGGGATGGTAGAAAGAGGGGAGTCAGTCATACATGAGGGGAGGGGGCAATTATCCCCATATTCGAGCGAGAGGTGACTCTGACTGTGGCTATTGTGCTGTATGGTTGGCACATTGCTATGAATGACGAGGGGCTAGGAGATTTCAAGGTAACATGCGAAAGTGGAGTAGGTACAAAGATTTTCAGGAAAATTTCAAAAGCTTCTCGCTAGGTTAGAAACAGTAAACGAACACCTACAGGTCCTGAAACCGGACAATTATGGTCCCTTACTACTGAGGGGTAAATGAAAGAGAGGCTTGCCCCTCTCTTCTCTCGCAGGTAATACCCAGTCTTCATCTCTCTTTCTCATAAGCCTGTCCACTCGAAAGTGTTCCTAGAACGGACGGTTCACTATCTGTTGATCTACCGGGATCTCCCCCGGATGTGTATCGACAAACAGGCGAACGGTTCCGGGGTTACGGTAGTGTTCCGGATGGGATTCACGAGGATACGATACCTGTACTGATCCGATTGATCCACTGCAGCGACCGGGTACAGAATGAGGTCGGAGCATCGGGCATTGACGAAGGCTGAAATATACATCATCCGATTGGAAATGAAACGTTGAGATTGACGAATTCGCTCCGGGGCGTCTTCATCTACATTTATCTCGCTAAACAGGAGATGTGACAACCGATCCACACTCGCATAAAATCACTCTTCCGTCAGTTATTTGGAGGGAATAGAGATAACCCTTCCGTCACGCATCCTTGTTTTTTTCCTCTACTCGGGGACTCCATGAATCATGGTGAAAATGAGCCCCACAACTCCCTTTCGAAAGGCAAATCAACTCGAGTGTTTGATTCATTCTTGTGAAAGTATTAATCTGTATGACTCATGTTTGATCCCCTGTTTTGTTCCATTCAGTATCAAACTAGAATCGTTTGAAATGACCTCGGTAACTAGCCAGATGATCGGTTATAGAGAGGGAAAGGGACGAGCGAGAGTAAGAGTGAACCTATCCAGCTCCCCCTCTGCCTACCGGATGCGATTGAGACTAGAAAGTGCTAGGCGAATATTAATGGGGAGCATGAAACAGATTGCATTCAAAGTCAGTAGCATCAAGATCTTGATCAGCCAAATGATTACTGATCACAGTAGATGGGAGTGTTGCAGTAACAAGAAGAATATTGTAATCAGGATACGGTAAAGAAGCTACGATGAGAAGATTACAGTAACTCACCGGGATCGGAGCTCTGGACGAATCCGGGCGGGGCGCAAGTATCGATCGACGGCAGCATCAGCAGCAGACTCATGGCTAGAGCGGGTCCCACCACCCAACCAGCAGAAACCATCGTAGATCGTCTATCTGTGCGGGGGAGTACGGTAGCCTACGAGATACGATAGATCAGGAATCGATCGATAAATGGACACTGGCAAAAGGAAGCAGATGAGAAATGGAAGTGAAGTGAGCAAGAGGGGAAGAATCGGGACTAGTATTGTCTGCTCGAATCGAGTGAAGGGAGGAAGAGTGAGAGGGGAGAAGGGAGGACTCAAAGCTCCGCCCCTCACTTCGCGAGGAGAGAAACATCCCCCTGACGTAACCCTGGCAGTGGGATGCTGACTGAATCCCTACAGGGGAAAGGGGGAATGATACAGTGGCAATGTCTCTAAACCGAGAGATCGAGTGATAATCCGTCCGTTCGAGTTGCAGTACTAGAGAGAGGGAGAGACTGATCCGACGCCCGCGAAACGATCCAAATCCGCATCCCCTTCGGGCTAATCCGCCAATTCTCCATGATACACTAGATAGATACAACAACACGAAAGTGTCGAGATACGAACGGGCAAAGATCGGCGACGATTGTTTCAACTGTAGGTAATAACGGCAGGGAATAAATATAATAGGGGTTACTGTAGAGCAGCTAACATTCCATCGACACAACTAGCAACAAGCTAAACTCGCGCTTCGTGCAGAGCTATTCCGTTTTAAAATGACTGGAGATGGAGTAGGATATTTCCTATCTCGGCCCAATTGTGCAATGGCACCCCATGGAGACTGGATTCTCCTTCCTTCCCCTCATCATAACTGGATTCAATTTACCCTCTGCCCTTCTCGTCCCAGCCTATCTCTGCCACCTATTGAGTCCGCCCTCATCCCTATAGGCATATTCGAAGGGCGAGTGAGCGAACCATGACCGGATAATAGGGGGCAAGGCGATGAGAGGCCGGATAGTGCATTCACTTACTCGCTTTGGCATGACGCCCCCCCCCACGTAATTGAGTGCATCCAAGAAGTAAAAGCATAGTACATTTATTAGTTACATCATCATCATTATTATTACAGCATACTCTGTGTAATGTATGGCAAAATGTAAAGCTAAAACTCTGCTACGGTATGTCAATCAATTGATATGGAAGCAGGTCATGGGATACAAGTCTACTACTGTATGTCAATAAATCGATATGTGGTAGGCCATGGGCTAACATCAAAGTGTGTCAATCAGTAGGCTGGCGTGATCTTAGTGTTATCTCTGACGTACTTGTCGTACTTGTGGACGAATCCAGTCTTGGAGAACCACGAGACTCCGAGAGCGAGACGCTGATAGTAGGAGGTCACGTACGGTTCCATCCAGTGGAGGAGAGTTCTGCAACGATTATATTGTTAGACACTAAGGTAATGAAAGACCAACACCAACCAATAGACAAAAGTGTGATGTGTGATTACAGAGAAAAATCGATAATCACAGAGTACGACATTCACAGTGCCCTCTTCTTACCTGTAGATGAACAGATACTGGGTGGGACTCATGATCGCGTGACGACGCTGGAGACGAGTGAAGAGAGACGAGACGAAGACGACCTCCTGTGGCTGAGGGGATCCTGATGAGAAGGAGGGTTACCGTTATTTGCTTGTTATCGATTACCTTCCTACCCACACATTTGACCCTCATTGTTATTTCAATATTACGAGGTAACTGCAGTACTCCAGTCGATCAATCGATATCAATATAGATCTACCGTACCTCTGATGAACTGCATGAGGGCGACTTCGATGGTCACGAGTGCGCCCGTCCGACCGCAGCCGTCCATGCAGTGGATTACGGTAGGCGAGTTGGAGAGACGCGCTCTGTAATCAATCAATATCCTGGGGATATTGCAGCTTTTAGCTACCGTACCTTCTGAGGATCCTGAAGGGCCAGTGCAGATCGGCGTACGAGCGCCAGTCCCACTGCCAGTGCTGCAGCAGCAGCGGCTGCAATCGATCAATGATTATCAAAATACCGTACTCCAATCAGTTCTCGATCGACACCTACCGCACCTCGCTTCTTGGATCGTCGCTCCTGCGCACCTCGAGATGCGTCACGTTGAAGAGCGGATCGGCCGTTCCGTCAACCTAGAAGGTGCAATCGATCGATAAATCAATACTCGCCCTGATCTACCGTACCCTCAGATTCTTGACGCTGATGCTTCCGAAGCGGACGGTCTGGCCCT
Organism: Pristionchus japonicus; assembly: GCA_900490845.1. Classification (NCBI taxonomy): domain Eukaryota; kingdom Metazoa; phylum Nematoda; class Chromadorea; order Rhabditida; family Neodiplogasteridae; genus Pristionchus; species Pristionchus japonicus. Next base: position 147,826 of record LS499178.1, on the reverse strand, counting down.
CGACCCTGGAAAGGGAACCATTAGTAGATGGATGAATCTCACGTCTCGTTTCGAAAAATGGAAGAGGGACCCTTTTTCGATCGCTTTTCATGAGGCTTTTTCTAGGAGCATCAGTTACAAGCGGCAGTGATCTCTCATCTCTGATTCACCGCCTGCTCACAACTCCCAAATACTTTCTTTTCCTAGTACTCTTACAGTTTCAACAATATTTCCACAAAATGTTGCTACATCTACTTGACAACACTGTTTACGCCTCCTCTTTTTCATGACTCACTTGGGCCAATAGTATGGGCAGTAGTTGAGGGGTCTCCTATCGAGTGGACCGAGAGTGGCAGTCTCCACTGCCGCACACAGCATCACGATCAGTCCCGTCCGCTCCTGCAGCACCATCCGCCAGAAGTCCGTCTGCAAAGACGAGGGATATTATTGTGAACGACTTTGAGCAATCAACATTTTTAGAATGGAGGGACGATGTTTCTTCCTTGAAGAAGTCTCCCCAAATGCTTCCCATTCCACGCCGATTCCCTCGAGTGATCAAATTCAGGAAAATCTAAACGGATTCAGGGTTTATTGCGCCAAAGATAAATAAAAACGGAATAATTTAGAGAACTTCCCCCCCCCCCCCTTCCCTTCTCCCTAACCTGCGTGTGCTCGAGGGGGGCCTGCGTGCATATGAACGTGTTCATCAACGGGCCTCCTCTCACGTACGACGCGTGGATGAAGTCGGACGTACCGCTGAAGAGGAATATCGTGAAACTAGGTTACAGTATTCAATCGACAATCGATAAATCAATGGCCACTCACTAGACAGCGGTTCCGTCGCTGACCTCCGGTACCTGTCCGTCGTTCTCGAAGATCTCCTCTGCAATTAGCTTCTTATTGGAGCTATAACATTTTTCATAATTAGCGACAGAGGGAAGAGAAACAACATGAGCAGATTACGTAATTGTAACATCTGTCCCAAACCGAATACTAATCCGCGTGGGAAATGCGGGAGCCAATTATCAATCATTTTTCAATCGAGGGGCAAATCCTAGTCGAACGGAAGCTCGTCCTCTCAATAAACTATTGATCCCCCCTCACCAATCAATCTGCTTCTTCTGAACTGCTCGTCCTCCACAGACACCTTTCCGTCCGCGTCGCGTAGTGGACGCAGCACGACGCGCGTCGAATCACCGCACGCCAGTACTGCAGTCAGGGGTGAATATTGAATAGTTATTATCTTTTCGCTTCAAAAAGGTCTCCACTGAAAACACGTTTCTTTGACGAAATACAGCAATCACTCCAGTAATTGCCTTCAAATCACAAGGGTGAAATAACTAGTTTCGCAAAAAAAATACAGGAAGACTTTCAGAAAAACAGATAAGGATTTCACAAACTGACGTTTTGAGCGTGCCTTGGTGAGGAAGTTCTTGTTGAAGGCGGTCTGGGCAGCCTCCACGGGCGTCAGAGGATTGGCAGAGAAGAAGAACTCGAGACGAGAGAACTCCCCGATGAATTCCTGCCATTCATCGATTGATATTGGTTTCGACATGAATTAGAGGGATACGATATTCGATAAAACATCAATCACCATACCGAGAGATGACAGCTCAGCGTGCCGGGCTCCATCAGCAGGCTCCAGCCGACCTGTGAAAGTATCGATTAGTGTTGATATGATTTATAATGGAGCTTTACAACAGCGTTCCACGTGCTCTGAAAATGAGCGATCGAATAAAATAAAGGGAAATGAATAGAATATGAATAGTGCAGTGGCGGTCATGAGTCTAGTCTGCAACACACACGGCGATTTTTTCAATGCTGAGGGCATCGTCCTCCCCACCTTATTGGCCATTGAGGCGGCAGTCTGCTGCACACATCGAATGACACGAGAGACGACGTCGTTTGAGTCGTTCACCCAATTGCAGAGGGGATCGAGCTGAACGAGAAGACATTGTTCAAATATCGACCGAGACAAAAACGAAATCACGGTGCTCAAACAATGATACGCTTCGAATCGCACAATACCCTAACAACGAATAAAAAGGAGGGGGATGGGGTGAATTGAGATGTTAACATGCAGCTTGAAGTCCAATCAATTGATAAGGACTCACAGATCGTAGTCTGTTGTACTCGTGGGTGGCTCGATCGATCAATTGTCCACACTCGGAGACAGAAGGAAGGAGACGATCGAGCAGCCATGTCGACAGCTCACCACTGAAATGTCATCATCGAGTTGAGCAACATAATTAGGTTTGCTGCTCATACTTTTATTTAAATTTGATCTCTCTTTATTTCTAAAGCAGAGTTAGGTGTACGCATACCGAATTGTTCGCTCTCCGAATTATGTTTAATTCATAACTAACGAAAACAGAGAGTACAAGCATTGGACAGGATCATCCAAGAACAAAAGATCAGTGAGTGCACTGTCAAAGAACGCTGACTAGACAGATCCAAGTGCGCATTGCACCCGTGATAAATAGGGTCTAACATCAACAGGAAACGACAGAGCAATAATCGAATACTTTACTTCGAAATTTCCAGGAGAAGATAAATCAATATTCAATAATACACAATACCGTACCCGTACTTCCTCCTCAATTCCGCTTCGTGTTCATCAGCCGTCTGCTCTCTTCCCGTGAGTAGCATCTTCTCGATGAGCACGAGACGAGTCTGCTCGTCGCACACGATGCCGTCGATCTGCATGATGCTCATTAACAAAGGATGGCTAGCCGATGATTGCAGTACCTATCAAGACAAACCTTGAAGTCTAAACAGACCGGAACACCAAAGCTCATTTTTCTGATGCAATCACAAATGAAATGCAAACGTTAAAACGAGTTCTCTGTAAGACTGGGATGATCACCTACAGAGGGTGGCACAATGCTTTAAAGTGGTCGGATTGAGCTCAAATTTGAAATGGGTGGTCCCCATGGCTCGTACATGCATTCTACAACTTTGCATGATGATCATGCATGGTTCATGCAAATTTTTTTATCTTTCAAGATACCCCCTCATGTGACCCCTCATTCGATAGTGCATCAAAAGTTATGCCTACATTTCGATTTTCATCCATTTTGGACAAAAGGGGGTCGAGAAACACGACAATATGTGCATTTTTTCGTGCATTTTCATGGTTTTCGATTTTTAGAATCATGAAGATCTCATTTGCACCGGCTGATTTTTACTGTATTCGATGCGTCTTTCGATTCTCTATCGAGCAGTATTTTTTTCATATTTTATTTCGGGGGCCAAAGTTCCCATTTTTCATGTTTTCTACCATGCAGTCGAGGCTCGGGTTCGAATCCGCCTGCCCACATGCGTTTTTGCCAAGCGTTGTATGCCTTCTTTTGTTCACAAAATACTCAGTTTGATGGTTTAACACTCCACTGAGCATTTTAGAATATAAAAATATTTATTTTTTGCTTGGCAAAAACTCACGTGGGCAGGCGGATTCGAACCCGAGCCTCGACTGAGTGATAGAAAACATGAAAAATGGGAACTTTGACCCCCGAAATAAAATATGAAAAACATATTGCTCGATAGAGAATCGAAAGACGCATCGAATACAGAAAAAATCAGCCGGTGCAAATGAGATCTTCATGATTCTAAAAATCGAAAACCATGAAAATGCACGAAAAAATGCACATATTGTCGTGTTTCTCGGCCCCCTTTTGTCCAAAATGGATGAAAATCGAAATGTAGTCATAACTTTTGATGCTCTATCGAATGAGGGGTCACATGAGGGGGTATCTTGAAAGATAAAAAATTTACATGAACCATGCATGATCATCATGCAAAGTTGTAAAATGAATCTACGAGAAATGGGGACCTCCCATTTCAAATTTGAGCTCAATCCGACCATTTTAAAGCATTGTGCCACCCCTGTCCTGATCTTACAGAGAACTCGTTTTAACTCAGGTTTTATTGCCGCTGCCATGTCACTAGCATCAATGCAGTAGTTCAGGCTAGCAATGAGGAATTCGAAACGCAAAGTTGATGAAACCATAAACATAACATGATAACCAACCTTGAACAGCTTCTGTGCGATGAACATCTTGAGCTCGGTGTGCTCGAATTTCGCCTGCAACGATGAGGTGATTAATTGCACAGAACAACAAAAGTAGCAATAAAGGGACACTAAAGGCCAGAGAAAACACGATCGAAAACCGTCCCTGTTAACTATCGTGTCAAACATTGTAGTAGTATCAGGATTTTCAAAATACGCCGTCCCTGTTAATCATCGAGCCATTTCATGTCAAATTTCGTACTATGACATGACATAGGCATGAAATAGGCACAAAACATACGATTCTAGCGAGAAGGGCGCGATCGTGAGCGGAGGAGATCCATCGCTCGTAGAAGGGTGGCTCATCTTGCGCGTCCGGCGATTGAGAGGCCAGCAACGGCTTCAGACCCGTCGGCACCTGGAGAAAGAAGATGTACAAAGTTGAGCAAACTAACGCTCTAACTTATTGGATAACGCACTACTCAAACAGAGTGTACTGCGTTTTGCTACAGAAGAGAAAAGGCTCCGAACAGACTCCGAAAGCACGAAACTTTCATTAAATCACTCGCGGTTGTTTCACCTCTTCTACTTCCGTTTTCGCCATGATCCATGCCAATTAGTGATAATATTACCTGTGAGTAGGGCTCTCCGGCAACAAACCACGACTCGTCGATGAGCGCATCCTGAATAACACGCGGATTATCCGGTTAAACGAGGCGGAAAAACAAAGAAAAAGAAACGTGCGACAACACCGACCTTGATCTCGATACTGCTGGTGTCGGAATCTGCCATTATCGAAGAAATGGAAGAGCAAGAAGAAACGTCGGGAAGGAGAACAGAAGCAAGGTGATTACGTGCGAAAACAAGCGCGGGGAACGAGGTAGATCAGCGCGCAGTCGTCGGGACAACTCGCTTTACAGTAATCTCTTTTGTGTGTATCATACATTGATTTATTTTAAAATTGATTTATCGACGAATTATTCACAAACATGGCAGGAATTACACAAAATAGGTGGTACAATGAACTATTACAGCTCGACAGGGCACTCGAGGCAGCTCTTCATTGGGAGGCACGAGTCAACCCAGTAGTGATCGTTCGCGTATTTCCTCTGAAATTCATTTGATGAGAGTTGTCAACCATACTGTCGACTGACCTGATCAGCACTGAGGTTGTTAATGATCTCCTGAGATGCCTTGAGCTCACCCTTCTGAAACAGGGATTACTGTAGATCTAGCACAGTTTTGATTGATGGAGTAGTATTCGGAGATGATGCGTTACGTGTTTCATAGGGTACGGTAAGCATGCATTACGGTACCTGGACGTTCTTGATGAGCTTGTTCATCGTCGTTTTCATTTCCTTGTTGCTCTCCTTCGACAGAACAGTCAACAGTTGCTCGCCGCACTTTTCTGAAGATCGAGCATGATCAAATGAGGAAACTTATTGATCGATAGCTGCGATATCCATCTACCATGCCAGTCTAAAATAGCGTACCCATTTGAGGAGTGAGCTTGACGGCGTCGGCCACGAAAACAACAGCAACGATGCAGAGGGCAGCGAGAGCTAGTCGGGACATACTGTAGCTGAAGAGTATCGATTAGTTGAGGGATGAAGGGGAGGAATCTGCAATCGAATGCTCTCTTGGCCTCTCGGATCCCTTTTTATACTGGAGTAAGTAGACACTTCCTCGATAACATCCCTCCCACTCGATTTCCGATCTCCATGATTACCGTAATCTCTCCCCCTGGATCGGCGAGGGACCACAGTAAACCTTTAGGATCCGCCCATTGAGTAAAGAGGTAATCTCATGTTATGACATCCCCGGGAATCCCCTAGTTTTTTCTCGTTACATTTCAACATCCTCGATACGTGTAGTCTCTCACTCGATTGACAGCGATTACTAATACATAAATCAGGAACACAGTACTATCCGGGCTGATTCTGCTTTGAACAATAGATGTCTCACGAATCATTTCTATACACAAGAGATGCGTGAAGTTTGTGCCAGACTATGAAGACCACTCTCATTTCTCCTTGTTTTTGGTTATGATACTAAAACTGTTCTCTTGTTGAACTAACGTTATTTGCGAAAAACACAGAGCTGTTCTTTGAAACGAGATTCGAAAGCTCAAATAACCCATGTGGGATTCCAGAAAGTGCATAGATTCTTTGCAACGACCTTGCAGTACTGTAGCTCGAGGACATCATAACCCCAATCTATTCGAACTTTTCTCCTTCTGGGATTGAAACTCTGCTCAGGGACGAGGCTAGCACGAAAGGATGGAGGGTTGGGCCACAGCCAGAAACAACGGATAAACTCTCTTCATTTTATGGTTGTAGAAACTTTCGAGGCTAATTACTTCTTCGCACATGCTCATGCACAATGAGTTGATCATGTATACTCTGCTCTTAACAGTTCACTGTATGAAGCAATGGTTTCCATTCAAAGTATGCCTCGGATCAGTTAGACAAGTGAAAATGTAACAAGTGGAATTAGACAGGGATTCACTGGGGATTGAGGGATGTCACAACAGAGACTTAGCTGCGCAGTGGTAGATATTATGTTGACTGTGTCGAAAGGAAGAGTTGTTCTCTCACTTTCACTCGATCTCTTGTTCCTCTGATCGAATGAAGAGCATGGGTATCATGATACTGGCAACTCCAGAGGGAATGAGCACATGAATGAAAGTTGAGCTGCGTATAATCAGCGAGGATGTTATCGTGGATTGCCTGGGGCGTAATGTGAAGTATAAATGCCGGAAGCAATAAAGTGAAAGTGTGTATTCACAACAGTTATCTCTTCATGTCTTATTTTTTTAAATCAATGCTCTTCAGATACAGTATGCTCCGACTGGTTCTTACCACACTCTGCATGGTCGTAGTGATCGAAGCGATCAAGTTCTCTCCTCAGATGGGTACGGTATCTTGTCGATTATCGATTTCCCCAATTTAATTCCAGAGAAGGATTGCGGAGATCAGTTGCTGGCTACTCTTGCGAAAGAATCCAATGAGGAGATGAAGGGAATCATGCAAAAGCTAATCGATAACGTTCAGGTTCCGTAGCCGGTACAAACTGTCTACCGTAACCTCCATTCCAGAAAGGCGACGTCAAAGCGTCGCAAGTGATCATCAACAGTCTGAACGATGCTCAGGTGCGATATGATTACGGAAGGCAGTAAATATCTATTGATTTTCAGAGGATGTATGCCAACGACAACTACTGGATCGGAGCCTGCCTTCCTCTAAGAAGCTGCCTCGAGTGCCCTGTTGACCTGTGATTGATGGATCAACTAATGTTCTACCTGCCATTCTCCGAATGTATTCTTGATAAAAATGTACCATTTTCTCGAATATCACACAGAACGGCGAAACTCCAAAAAGAATCCTGGAATAGAATCTTGGTTTGACCCTTCCTGATGATCTCTGGTGAGTGAATCTGCCCTACACGTGAACAGTGTTGATCAGCCTCTGGATTCGGATCCAAATTGTTTATGGCATCAGAACTGATCTCTGAAAGAAGAGAGAGAGATCCGATCCATCCCTTTCTCAAGTGACAACTAATTGTGAGAAACATTACGTATTCCATCATCAGATAAGCATCAGTAATTCGATGTTAGCTTTGTTATCCAGATGAACAACATGCAATCCCTTCTCCGAGTCACTCTGTGCAACTACCAAACGGGCGCTCATTCCTCTCTCGATCACATAACACAATCAGAGACTCCATCCTACACTCTCTGGCTGCTTCTCTATTCTGTGATTGTCATCTTTTTGCTCTCTCGACCCCCACTTTCTCCAGTTAGATCACCACCCAACATACGAGTGTTCATTCACGCTCAGTTTGTGCTCAGTTTGTTCTTACTTTGAATACATGCCGGAAGAACTCGGAAACTTCACAGCTCCCGATCGTCTGAGGATTCTCGTAAATCTACTCACTGAGAACGGTAGGCGAGGTTTTCTCTTTCACATCTATGGCCAATGTTCACCAGGAAAGAACAACGAGAGATTCGAGAACTTCGCTCTGCTGAACACCTCGAAGTGGGTTCTGGCTGGTGGGTTCTTCGCTTTCGCTTTCTATTGAAGAACCACTTTCTCTTTCAATACGGATTGTGGTTCATTGTTGCTATTGAAACGCTCCTTGTCAGGGGGTTTTCCGAAGGACGACTTGCGATATTATGCCTACCCTTCCACGAAGCCAGTGTATCTCTTCATCGTTGAGGAAAACGACGTCAAATAGTGAGTTGATTGATCCGTTCTCACTAACTGTCCACCTAGATACTGAAGTGATCACACTGTTGTTTCAGCCCTCATCTACACGTTCGCACACCATCGACCGGACATAACAGGTACCAAATTGCGTGATATTCAAATGAATGGTGATGGTAATCTCGAAACTCCCCCATGCCCACTAGCGCATGATACTGAATGTTTATCAGTGATCTCCTCGAGCGTGCTCTCAAGGCCGTTCTGGTGGAGCTGCAACCCGCGTTGAAGAAGCACGGATGTATTCTGCTTGAGGCAGATACGACAGTCAGAGCAGCAGTGAGTATAATCCAGAGACGATCAATCACGTGATTTCCGTGCTTCCGCTAGAGTCCATGTCTGAATCATACTCTGCCCTAACAAACAATGTTTCAGTTCTTTAAACTACAAAGCGAAGGTGCACCATTCGAGACGATCTACTCGGGAGATTTCCTGCCATTCTACATGAATAAACAGCAGCGGATGGAAATTCTCGAGGTGATCAATCTGTTCTCGAATGCTTTGCGACGATTTCAAAACGACTGAGCCAAATGCAGTTTATCGATGAATGCGATTATGATATCTCCAGCTCAGACAACGGGCTCGTAGATATTCTGGTTGAGGACGTTGCCTCTGAACGAGAGAAAGTTTTAAAACTCTCTCCATTTCACACACTCTCTCACTCTCTCCTCAAAATATTAAAATAAACACACTGGTCTCTGTACTGGCACACGACTACGACCATTGCTCCATTCTTGCACGATGTCATTCCGCAGCCAATCGCAGTCGATTTGGCCCAGACCATCTGGAACTCCCTCAATTTCTTGTAATACCTCATATCTATCTGACATTGCCTCAATGGCCTACTGGCTGCGCTAACCGGGGCGTTCTTATGGCATAGGATGTAACTGGCTGACCTGCGTAGCGTGAGTGACTCCGGTGCTGAATACAGATTGAGTGAAGTTAGCACTGGTCCATCCATTATAGGTGAATTCATAGGACCAGCTGTCCGTGGCAACTTTGCCCTTTCCAGTGAGAGGTACCTGCCCGGTTATTATCGATGAATATGATTGAAAAAATCCACAAATTCAGGAATCCCTTAGCTCTCTTACTGTGGAAATTAGAAATTGAGTGGAAATTTCTCACGCTTGCTATATTATTCCACTGCTGATAAATATTCTCTCCCAGATTGACTCTTCCTTTGGAAGCAGTGAGTAAGCATCTGTCAGAGGAAGACTGGGCACTCGCTGCTATCTCGCAATCCCATGTCTGAAATCTATTATTGCCAACGGTGTTCGCCTTACATCGCTCAATCAAAGCGTTCACTTTCGAGATATCTCAAATTAGCATTTTGAATAGCAAGGCGTATCTGGCTCCACAAATATGATTCTAATTCGAGGCCGAACATCCTCACTAGATCCGGAATGGGCGTCGCCGCAGCAGGCATCTTCTTTCCCTTCGAACTAAATTTACCATCGGAAATTGTTTTACGGAGAGTGTTGTGGGCTTTGAGGATTGCCGCTTCCTGAAAGCATTATCTAAACAGCTGATAGGACGTATCGAATTCAGCAATTTCGAACACCTATTTTCCCTTCTGAAACTCCCTAATAGCTCTTCCTATTTGTGGTAAGGCCTAGGAGAGAGATCAACGTGGACGTCATCATTGCCCCATTCAAAAGAGGGAATTGACGTAACCTCTGCAGTGGGGATTCCTCCTTCGCAAGATTGCGACTGCGCCTCTGCAAATCATTTTTAGAGAACTTTTTTTCTATTTAGAAATTATCAAACCTATTGCAACCAGCAACAGAAGAAGCAATGCGGCTCTGATCATTGTGATTGACCACGGTAGTGCACCTCCGTTACTTCCCTGAGTTTTATACTACACGAGGACAGTTTGCGCATCTGTTTCACTCTGCTAGTTCGCGACATACGCAAGAGACTACAACCTCGATACAAGCGTTTCCCATCGTTCCGCGAATTTCGGAGAAGCGATAGACAGTGGCAAACTGAGAGAGATTGGGAATGTCTCTTGACTGATCGCTTGTTTCACACTGCATTATGCCATCAAGGGTGTGTGCTTAGCCGGAAAGCGATCGTGATCCCACTCCTTTTCGAGATTGAGAGTGCACGGAGAACGATCAGTGAGCAAAGTGTAGCCTACGTTGGAGCTATTTTCGTGACATTTTAGTGGAAGAAGCTGATAACGATAATAAGGATAACTTTTGTTGAACCGCTCAACATATTTACAGAAAGAGTATACTACACCGAAAAGCTACGAGATTGGGATCGTCAATGTAGAAGATGACTACGCATTCATTCACAAGATGTGGCCATTCGGATGGTTTTCTCCTGATTCTGTTACCAAGTGAGCTTGTGAAAAAACAAAACAAAAAACAGAATTTGCACTGAATTTGCCTACAGAACTCGAACTCGTACGTTTGGAAGGTCACGGATATTTTCATCATATTTTTAGACAGCGTCTCGAGCAACTTCCCTCCGTTTGCATCAGAAATTCCGATGGAGAACTTGCATCTTGGGAGTTTACCCATTCACTTGGAGCTGTTAGTTATTCATTTTTATCGCAATAAAGGGAAAAGCTTCAGAATACGTTGTTTTCTGTAGGTCACTCATCTCTTCACCGTCGAGAAGCATCGTGGAAAGGGAGTTGGAGTGCTAGCCGAGAATCTTCTTGCGCAGATCCTAATCAGGCAACGATTTCACTTTGAAAAGAAAGAAAATTGAGAGACCGTAATCGTCCGTTCAGGGAAGGTCTGCACGTTTACAAATACGTCGTCGACTCCAACGTTGACGTCATCAGAGGAACTGAAAAGCATCCATTCTGGAGTCGATGGAAGGTCAACGACGATGAGGAAGGAGAGAAGGAGATGATGTGGTCATTCAACGCGTTCAAGTACACTGGCAACTGATCACTGCTTCATGATTGTTCTATTGTGTTTTTCTATGTACAAATTTATCAATGAAGCGACCACGACCCGTCTAATCGATATTTGGGAAACTGTAGAAGATCAAGCCAGCTCGAGCGGGCACACCAAGCACGTCTTCAGTGGGCCGCACGTGTCAACCATGTACCTGAATACAGTAGTCTATTATTACAGTGTTCGATCGATACTCACTTATTGATAGCCATGTTTCTGTCTGCTTCGTTATTGTCTCGGAGCACCTTCTGAGCCGCAGGCAGATTGCTCGACTGCAACATCAGTAGCTCGTCATTTCATTTTTTTTTTGCAGAAATCACACACCGCTTTGGTAAACTCATCGATTGTTATCGCATCCTTGCACGTTCCATCGAAAGAAAAGTTCTTCTCACTTTGATATTGGCGATCAACTGCTCGACAGCAGTCTTCACTCGTCCATCTGACTCGCTGCCCACACGACCTTCCACTTGAGCGACGCAACCTTCTGCAACGAATATTGAGATAGGATGGATGATTCCGACTGCTTCGAAGAGGTGTGATGAAGGTAGGGGGATGAGGGTTCGATGATGAGGCCGACCCTGAGGAATGAGACTCACCAATCTCGGGAGTCATCTTCATCGAGGAGACTGCGACTACCACTGATGCAACGACGAGCAATGAGAACGAATGCATCTCGTCAACTGAAGGATCTGTTCTCCATCGACTCCTCGTGTATTTATAGCCATGCGTCCCCATCCGACTTGATAATCTTCACGTTGCCACAACATGCGGTGATGTTTCAACAAGCTTATCCGCCTGTCCTTCTATTATTGCAGAGTTATTATTTTGGCGCACAAATTTTGATACACAAGATGAGGTCGCTCTTGTTCGGTGAAATACGTCTACTAACTAGATTGCAGCAGGGTGTAGATAAACTGACTATAATTTGTATGCAATTGGCAATTGTCCTTTACATACATCATTTTCAACTAAATAGCGGGACTATCAGACTCAGTCACTTTCTTCCTACAGACATGCCGATACGTGAGATACTCTAGTTTTCGCACAATCACAGACTACTCACAGCCCGTACAGTGCCCTCTGCAAGAATAACAGCATGGATCCGTCATGAGAATGCGCACGATTCGAGGACATCCCAGATTATCCATTCCAAATTCCACGAGCTTACGGCGATATTTTCAAGTTGAAAGTGCACGTCTCGCGTGAGTTTTGTTGCTGTCCGGCATCGAATTCCGTCGTATATAAAGAAGGGAATCCACGACACTTTAGACACGTCGTGGAAGATGAACTCCCTTCTGCAGTTGGTAGTTGTCCTTGCTGCATTTACTGCATGCAGCGGTGCTGTGAAGCTCTCTCCAGAGATGGGTGAGGGTACTCTTTCTAAAATCTTGAGAGACTTAGGCGATCAATGAAACTGAATGAAACCCTGAGAAATCTTCAGAGAAATGCGCTGAGCAATTGCTGCGAGCATTGCCCAAGGAGACGAATGCCGTCTACAAGAATGCAATCACGAAGATCATGAAGGATGTTCAGGTCAGTCGCTGTTTTTTTTAGTCATTCCAGCTCCTCGATTCTTCCAAACCCCGTATTCAGAACGGCGCTCTAGCTGAGGCTCAGAAGACAGTCCGCGATATTCCCGAACCGGATCGATCTGCTGCCATTGCTAAGGTACAGAATGAAAGACCAATGAAACAACTAATGCAATCATTACAGTACATGGTTGGGGAGTGCATTCCGATGAAGAGCTGCCTCGACTGCCCCGTCGAACTGTGATCATCCATTTGATCAACTCACTTCCATACTACATATTAATTCGAGAAGCGACCATGACCACGTGTATAAAATATTTTTCATTCAAGAGAACAGACCATGACCACGAGTAATCGATAATTGAACGATTGATGAGGTAGAATACGGTATCAAGCCATCTCGAGCGGGCATACGAAACAGTTCTTGAGAGGAGCGCACGCTGCACCCATGTACCTGAACATCGTGTCTAAATCAAGGCGTTGCACGAGAAAATCAAAAGTCAGAAGTTACAATTCTAGACATACTTGTTGAGCACCATCGACTTCTCCGCATCACTCGCATCTTTGACGACCTTCTGAATGGCGCGCACATCGTCCGTCTGAAACGTTGTTTATTGACGTTTCGGTATTTCTCGATTTCCGCCGTTGGCTCGCCTTAGTGTTCGCAACGATTGTCTCTACTGCAGTTCTCACTTTCGCATCTGATTCACCGCCAAGAATACCTTCCACTTGAGCCATACAGCCATCTATAACAAAAAAGAAACTTCAATTTGGTCGACTAAATCCTCAGATCTAGTCACTTGTCACTGAAATTTTTTTTGCTGTAGAACACTAACCGATGTCAGTGTTGAACTTGACGGAGTGAACAGAACAGGTGAATACTGCAGTGACGAGTAGAGAAAGTAGATGCATATTAAAGATTGACGATCTCCTTCTCTTACAATGCTCCTCAACTTTTATAGGAGGGCTATTAGATCTTCGAACAACGTGACTAGTGCAATGTGGCGAAAACGTGGGGATTTCGCCCCAGATGATGATTGAACCTGCACTTCTGTTGTCGATCTGATCGTGGTGAATTTTTGAAATTACACATTACACATGGATCAAATTTTGTGAAACTACTCTGGGCATCACTTATCTTGTAAAATATTAGATTCGTAGCAATCTAATCTCACAATCAGCAAACAAATATCGATTCTTATCACATCTTGGATGCATGGTCTGCAATGTAGTTCGCTAGGTGCAGGACGCCCAGACACACACACGTGAATCAGATCCCACGTGGAGTCGAATCTCCACATCAACGATTAATCCGCCCTTCAGCTCAATCGGTAATATTTTTGCAATATTTGTCTGATGATCAAGTGCAATGTGTGGATTCTCTGCAGGCTGGATCGTATAAAAGCTAGCTCTTGATGCATCCATGCACACTCGATCATGGCCAGTCGTCTGCTGCAACTGTCTGCAGTTCTTGCTGTGCTCGCTGCGAGCTGCGACGGAATTAAAATAACGCCCGAGTTGGGTAAGTGATGCTCTTTGATGATGCATTTAGAGACTAAAGGAGAGTCACGATTACGTTGGATTGCAGAGAAATGCGCGGAGCAGATGCTACACATGCTTGCGGCAGAGACAAATGCAGTCTACAAGGAAGCCATCATCAAGCTGATCAAACATGCCAAGGTAATACACATAGTAAAGGTAAAGGTACTGCCACGTCAAGCGATTTTACAGTCGTACGACAACGCTAGGTGGGACCCGCTGGTAAGGCCAGCTGTTAGCCGGACTACAATCCCCTGCTGTCCAATGCTTTCTAGGGGAGGATTACCTTTCGCAACCGAAGTCACTACCAATTTACCGACCCCGGAGGGATAGAATGCTTGGTTTGCATCGG
>LS499178.1:115850-131869 GCA_900490845.1 Pristionchus japonicus | reverse complement strand
TATCCTCGATTTTCGCCGTATTGTCGAGTTATTGATTTTTTAAAAGCTGTAGATAAGTTGCAGCAAAGGATTCTCTCTCGAACAAGCACAAACATGACTCATGAAAGTGCGTTTGGAGTGTTTTGAATGTTGTATCGAACAATCCCGTACAATACAGTATTGTACCGGATTCGTTCCGGAATATAAAATCGGTACGATACCATGCTATCATAAGAGAAGCGACCATGACCACGTACGGACTATTCGATTAACTATTTGCCACTATCTGTATTCCAGCATTTCGCTGTTTCATGGCAAAGGTTCATTAAAATATTTTATACAACGGAAAACCACGACCACATCTAATAGAATAGAGTAGAAAGGAGGGATCAAGCCATCTCGAGTGGACACACCATGCACGTCTTCATTGAACCGCACGCATCTACCATGTATCTGAATACCATTTCGAATAGTTTGAATACCGTATACGATCTCACTTATTGATCGACGTGACTCTATCGGCTTCGTCAGCTTCCCTCAGAGCTTTCTGCAGTGCCATGAAGTCTCCAGACTGGAAGAATTCGTAATCATGGGTTAACTCTCGATTTCCTCGTCGACCTTTTACTCACCCGCACACTAGTAACCAGTTGCTCAATAGTGCTCTTCACTTTTCCATTCGCTTCTCCTCCCACTCGCCCTTCTATTTGAGATGCGCAGGTCACTGAAAAAAACTGACATTCCTAAGTGACGGTCAACAACTTACGTATATCGGGAGTCACTTTGGCCGCGTGAACACTGCAGATGAATGAGGCAGCAATGAGCAGTGGAAGATGCATGTGATCGTCGTTTGGTCGATCATCCTTCGCTGGTCTCCCTTTTATATTGACGCGCGAGCCATGATCGAGAGGTAATCCGAAGATAACATTTTTTGTTAATGCTCGGTAAACATGCGGTCAGAATCGAGATTTAGAGAACAGGAAGAGGATGTGCGGATATTTCTGGAATGCATTTGCTTGCGAGTGGACAAGGAACAGATAAACGTCGCTGCATAAATATTTCTGCAAAGGGAGAAGACACAACGAATTTAATATTTTATCATTGCTTTCACTGCATTCTTCACTGTAAATTTCTTTAGATCCCTCTGAGTTTTGCTCTCTAGATCCTTCGTACAATTCAACTATTGCGCAAACATTCTTCCGTTCAAGAGAGAATGTGAATGCCACCAGTTATAATTTCGTTTACCGAGATTATTCTGAATATATTACAGAGAATAGCAATGGATTTATCTGAGGCAAATCGAAACAGTATCTTGTGCGATCAATGTCTAAATCGAAATCGATGCGGAAGTAGTAAAAAAGGAAACATAGATCGCAGATTATTCGCTTGCCTTTTCAATCCTACTAATTGCCGTTTTTGGTCACTTTCACTGTTTTCCGAACATCTCGTGTGTGTTTTTGGATCTATTCGCGGATTTGTTTTAGCGTGTTTTGACCGACTGACATCTCACGCGCATGGTATATAAGCGAAAAGGTGAAGATAAGAGTGATCCAACCGATCAAAGATGA
Organism: Pristionchus japonicus; assembly: GCA_900490845.1. Classification (NCBI taxonomy): domain Eukaryota; kingdom Metazoa; phylum Nematoda; class Chromadorea; order Rhabditida; family Neodiplogasteridae; genus Pristionchus; species Pristionchus japonicus. Next base: position 130,325 of record LS499178.1, on the reverse strand, counting down.
GTTCTCCTTTAGTGTTCGTTGTTCTCGTTGCTGTATTGGTTACATGCAGTGATGCAGTCAAATTATCGCCGGAAATGGGTAAGTGATAAAAATTAAAGTCGATTTGTAAGCCATGGCTCAGTTATCATCAGATTGTTTCAGAAAGATGCGCTGAGCAACTACTGCGAATGCTTCCTGCAGAAACGAATGCAGTCTGGAAAGAAGCGATAACGAAGATAATGAAGCACGTTCAGGTATGAAAGAGTGACGTACGAGGGTGCTTGTTAATGAGGAAAAGTCATACGATACCGTATCTGATTACGCCACCAGAAAGCTGATAAACCTAAATGAATAGTAGTGCTAGAGTATCAATACCTTCCAGAACGGGCATCTCGCTGAGGCTCAAAAAGTGGTGCGAGGGATATCAGATGCAGATAGAGAGGCTGCCATTACCAAGGTAGAATCCACTCTGAGCCTCCCGAACGATACACAAATATCCTTTCAGTACATGATCGGGGAGTGCATTCCAATGAAGAGTTGTCTCGACTGCCCCGTCGAACTTTGATCTGGTTAAGTTATTCGTTATTGCTTTGTGAAACCACGACCACATGTAGAAAGATGCGATAAATTGTTTATGATACCATATTTGTTTTAATAGCAGTTTACAAGTTCTGAAATATCATTGGACAGAAACTTCGGACGGAGAAAGATGCGAAGAAATTCCAGATTGAGAAAAATTCCGCATTGGTTCAACGGAATTTGTTGCCGGAATTATTCCAGCAACTGTAAATGGCAATCGGAATAGTTTAATCACAGCAATGCGGAATTTGACGATAAAGTAAAGAACGAAGAATGCATCTACGGAGGGAAAAATTGCGGTAATGAGGAAGAGGACATTTCCGAAAGCGCCGAACGAGATTCCTAAAAAAATGACAAACTGACAAAGTTAGTGAAAATCTGACCAGTAACAGCACCAGTCATCAGAATTAGAGACAATGGAGCATATGAGAAGAGACACGGGACTGCCGTCTGAATTGTTGCCACTTTGTTAATGTTGCGATTAATGAAACCTGAATGAGCAGGGCTCGAAACAGTTGGCGATGCATCCCTCGCATGAATGTTGTCAAGACTGTTTCCGTTGATCTGAAAAGACGTAGAATCAATCATTGAACCAAACAAAGAAATGCCATGTCAAATAAAACCTGATTGCTGCAGTTGTTTTATAGATACAGAACACAATGGTTCCGGCTGTTGCTGAGAAGAGGCAGAGACAGATTCCAATCGATATTGTCGACTCTGCACTCCAGTGCATTACTTTTGTTATAGGATCCGGTCTCTAAAGAAAAAGCATCAATTGTTATCAATAGTCTTACAATTAGACATGCCATTGCTTACTCTAATCGCAAGTACGGCGAATCCGGTTCGGTTATCAGTCAGATCGATTCCGTATATCTGAATGACTTCTGCAGGCACGAGACTTCTGAAATTCTCCTTTTCTACAGAAAATTCCAGTTTAGCCAATGGCCTCGATGTCGGGTAAACTGTGACGCGTACCTCGTCTCTTCACTCGGTGTCAATCCCACACCAACTGCTATGACGAATCCAGCAATGTAAGAGACGTAGATTACGATTCCCATCATAATCCAGTGTATTTTCTTCCAGGAACTGGTATCTCCAATGCCGCTAAAAAAGGTTTCTTTCTAGGAAAACTGGTGATTCAATAGAACGATTTTGAATAATATCAAGATCTTTAATTTTTAGACCTTGTCTCACCTGGCAACTGTCTTGTATCGATACACGAAATGATATGCAAGAATGAGAAACGTCTGGTAGTAAGTAGCAATGAATGTGAGACAGAAAATAGTGTCGAATGGAACTGAATCTATCTCGATAAAATTTTGCATAGAGTAAGAACTAACCTCCAAACAGTATGATTCCTGCATTTCTAGGGAACAGATATAATCCAGTTGAGGTCATGTGAACGTACTGACTCGTGAATATTACAATCTCATTCTTGGCTGAACAATCATACCGGTTGAAGAGTGATATGGCCTGTTGACGTGGAGATATCGCAGAGAGCAAAGAACGTTAGAAGATAACGGTAGTCACCTATTAGTTGCATTCGAAATGAAAATCAAGAAATAGTACCAAGTTGTTCAGATGACGTAGTATAGATAATGAATATGAGAAGAGAGTTGGAGAAGAAAGACACGGAAGTCGTTATCCCAAGAAATATGGCATGGAATGGATCTCGGAACGTCCATGCGTAGACAGAAGGATCCATCTACATATTTGAGAGTTACATATTTATTGTTTTCAAAATATCGAGCAGAAATGAAAATCGTATAGGCGATGGCTGAATATAGTCGTCTTAGTAGAGATCTCGTAGCCATGTGATGTATTTTAATGACTACTGTCGTTTACAGTCATTATCTAAATAAGATCTCAGATGTGGCTCTTGATCATAACATCGTGAGAGGCTTAATACTATGCAATGCAAATGGTGATATCGCATTGGTCTTGGGATACATATCATACATCGAACGATGTGCGAATCGAAAAAAAAATAGTTTTCATAATAAAAATGTATCTTCTCACTTACAGGACTCACTTCGAGGGCACTCCTTCATCCAGTTAACACCGTTTCATACGGAGCTCTCTATTGTGTTAGTTAAAAATGCAGCTTTCTTCCGTGTTCTCTAAGTACTTTGATTTATTGGCGATAAAGTACAGACACAATGAGAATTTTTGAACGGATGTCCGGTTGTCCGGTTACACAAATGATCAAACTTCGGGAGTTGAAAACGAATCGCAGATCGGCATTAGGCGTGAGAGGATATTCCAGATTGGGAAAGGTTGCCGAGAGGTTCGACTGAGTTTGGTCCCACTCCAGCCACTGTGAATGGCAACCGAAATAAGCGAATGACAGCAATTCGAAATTTGACGATGAAGAAAAGCACGAAGAATGCATCAACAGAGGGGAAGATTGCAGTGATGAGGAAGAGGACGTTTCCGAATGCACCGAAGGAGATTCCTGAATTGGATAAATACGAAACTTTCCCCAATGAGAATCCCACCAGTCACGGCTCCAGTCATCAGAATGAGCGATAATGGAGCGTATGAGAAGAGACAGGGAACTGCCGTCTGAATAATTTATATTTAGTAAATTATTTTCGCAGTTATTAGATCAAAACGACCTGAATGAGCAGGGCTCGAAACAGTTGGCGGTGCATTCCTCTCATGAATGGTGACATAAGAGTTTCAGCGGATCTGAGCAGTATACAATCGTAAGAGAAATGTCTTTCACTATCTCTGATTAGAAGGCCCGAGGATTTCATCAAACGATAAAAATCAAACTTGATGGCCATGGTTGTCTGATAGATGCAGAATACGATGGTTCCGGATGTTCCCGAGAAGAGACAGAGCACGAGACCGATCGAGACGCACGATTCCATACTCCAGTGCATTTCGCCCGTCAATGGATCTGGTCTCTGAATTCCGTTTCTGGTCTTCGTGCTTTCGTCCCGTTCTCTATATGCTTCTATTTGTTCACTGTAATTATCTGTTCTGATCTGCGCAGATACGGTAACACACACTAACGAAGATTGTCTTCAGCACTTACTCTCATCGCCAGCACAGTGAATCCATTGCGAGGGTTGGTCAGATCGGTGCCGTATATTTCGAAAATTTCCCGAGGCACTAATCTTCTGAAATATCCTATTCTTACCTTTTCTTCTTAACATATCAAAGTGATAGTATAAAAAATGAGCTGTAATTTGGACTCATGCATAATGATTTATTACCTCGTCTCTTCACTGGGAGTCATTCCGATGGCAACGATGAGTACAAATCCGAAGACATAAATAATGTACATGATTATGCCCACTGTGATCCACTGCCATCTCTTCCACGAGTCAGTCCATGAATAACTGCTTATCGAGCTGGAAATTTGATAGGAATGAAGGGTCTTGGCCAGGCCACACTTGCAAGCGAGGAATTATCTACCTTGCCACAGTTTTGTAACGATAAACGAAATGGTAGGTGAGAATGAGGAAGGTTTGATAGTAAGATGCAATGAACATCAGACAGAATATCGTGTCGAATGGCACTGAAAATATTCTGTCGGAGTTATTCTAATCCAAAGCCATACCGCCGAGAATCATTATTCCAGAATTTCTCGGGAAGAAGTAGAAACCTGTCGAGGTCATGTGCACGTACTGAATGTTCAATCAACTTTCAAAGCTTGTATCAAAGCAACTTACTCCTTGCAGACCGACATGTCCGATTGAAGTCGAGATATCACACAGAGCAAAGAATGTTAGAAGATACCGATAGGAACCTGCAAGCAAGTTTTGTGTCAATTCGATGATATTGCTCTTGTCACTTCTGATGGCATTGACTTGTACACTACAGACAAAAAATCGAACCAAGATGCTCAGATGACGTAGTGTAGATAATGAATATAAGAAGAGAGTTGGAAAAGAAAGACACAGATGTTGTTAATCCGACGAAGATAGCATGGAATGTATCCTTGAAGGTCCACGCGTACAGGGAAATGTCCATCATATTCGAAACCGATGGCTGTCAATGAATACGAAGGCGCAGCAAAACTGAAAACCTTCTAGCGTAAAGGGAGATCATGAACTTAGCGATGCATAAATTCTTGTCGCGAAAGAACCGTTTTCGAAACTAAGTCATCAATTCAGAAATCATGAAATAGAATGGCTCGATCTTAGTCAAAATTGAGTACGCAAAGATCACATAGATTGCAATTTCCAAATCGGAATGATTATAAAAATACTTTATTTTTGGGTTGGTTTCATACACCGACTTTACTACCCTGCGATTTGCAAGCATTACCAGCAGAATATGGTTCGCCAGCTAGCGTGTATACACAAGGAAGGAAGATGGATGTAATGTGTTCCAACTATAGTAACAAAGACGCGCCACCGTGCTATGAGCAAACAGATATACGTACTCATTAACAATGGCGGAAAACAGTATCTGATGTTTTCTATTCCCACAATCTTATGTGACGGTGCACATTAAAATTCTAATTATTTTCGTAGAATATGAAAATCAAAAGAACGAGCCCGTTATGCCAATGTCATTGGTGAGTAAAACTCAAACTACCATTAAAGTCATAAAAATAATATGGGTCAACTACGGATCTGTACAGATGTTGATCCAAATATACTCGCTGCAACGAAGATCTATACGTTATTAGCTTGATATTTTTAGCGAAGATGACCATATCGTAATAACAATAAAGAAAAATTATGCAAAAGAGAACGCTGTGGAAGATACTAGGCGAAAAAGAGAAGGATGACTAAATGGATTTTGAGGCCGATACTGGACACCAATGGAGTCCGTCAAATGAAATAGTACTACATGCACTTTGAAGCGACTCAATCGCCACAATAGACTGACGAAGAGCATAACCAATAATTACACCATAGTATTCAGATGAATAGAGTACGTCGGGTTCAACAATCGTTTTCACGCTCATCACTCATAACATTACAGCTATTCCAATCCTTCTACCAAGAAGGGTAAAAACATATATGCGAAATATGTAGAGCAAAACAACGGAAAGGACCTCAACATAAATATCGTGCTTTTATGATTCAATTAGTCCCTATCTTCTCAACAGATGATACTTTCGGGGCAGCTTTGAAAGGAAGTCGGAACAGGAGAATCACAGCGATTCGAAAACGATCAATGAAGAATAGCACGAAAAATGCATCGATGGATGGAAATATTGCAGTAGTCAGAAAGAGGACGTTTCCGAATGATCCGAGAGATATGCCTGGAAGTTGAGTCATCGGAGGTTTTCCTTGTCGATGTTTACCTGTTACTCCTCCTGTCAGTAGAATAATCGATAGAGGAGTGTATGAGAACATGCATGGAATGACAGTCTGCATTTCAATATCATCGGTACTACTTCTCTCTTATTTGCGATCAACCTGTATGAGAAGAGCGCGAAACAATTGAAGGTGCATTCGTCTTGATTTCGGAGTCAAAGGCGTCTTGGAGGATCTGCCAATGGAATTCGTAAGGAACGCGGTTCAGACATGATGTCATCATCTCTCTCTCTCTCAAGTGTCGAATTCTCACCGAATAATTGAACTGGTTTTGTAGGTGCAATAGATGATCACTACAGCGGTCGCACCAAAAAGCGACATGCACCATCCCAAAACGAAGAGGGTTTCTCCATTCCATTCGGTTGCATTTGTAAGCGGATTTGTCCTCTAAAGTTAGATTTTGTGTATTACGTATGAATCATATCAAATTTTTTGATTATTTGATCTCATATTTTCTCGAGAATTCCGTTGGATGACTTATCACCCAAGCGGAAAGTTCTCAATCACTCATGCGAGCTATTCTTCGAGCTGTGCCCACGCGCATCTCACAGAAATCATTACCATTACCGTTCCCAAAATAAGTCGGCTTACAGTGACAGGAACAAAGAACATAACAATACGATCACTACTCACTCTAATCTCGATAAAAGTGAATCCATTCCGTGTATCCGACAGATCGATTCCATAAGTTTCACGAATTTCTGCAGGAATACACTTTCTGCAAAACAACGCGTGTTCAAAAGCATCAATGATCGAACCTCCTCTCATCATTCGGACTCTGCCGACACACAGCAACAACAAAGCTCGCTATGTAGAACACATTGACAAGGACACCTGCCGTAATCCAATGCTTCGCCTTCCAATTGGCAGTGAAAGAACGGCCGAAACCTCTGGAAGTGAAATAGTTCTCATTGTCGAAGCGTAGAAGTGACATACTTGGTTACCATCTTGTAGCGATAAATATAATGAAAAGCCAGAACGAGAAATGTTTGATAGTAAGTGACTATGAAGAGAATGCAGAATGCTGTACCGAGTGGGACTAAATTGAAAACTCATAAAGAAAGACCACTCATAAAAAAAACCATACCTTGGAAAATCTCAATATCGGCCTTTTTCAAGAACAAATAGAACCCTCCTGACGTCATGTGCACATACTGACATTACTCAGTAAGCTAATTTTGAATATTTTGTATCACTACCGGCTGTAGCGTAATATGAGCGATATAAGTGGAGATATCACACAGGGCAAAGAAAGCGAGCAAGTAGCGGTAAGAACCTGATAACAATAAAATGCCAAACGGTCGTTTATTATCACACGACAGTAACAAGATACTAAATACATATAAATATTACCAAGATGTTTTGCAGCTGTTTTGTAGATGATAACCAGCAGCAGACAATTAGACAGTAGAGATACGGTAGTTGTTATTCCCAGGAATAGGGCGTGAAATGGATCGGAGAAGAACCAGGTGTACTGTGGATTAGCCATCTGAGAAAGAATATTTGAGAAACGACGATGTGACATTTTCGAAATAAAAAGGCGGAGTCAAGGCGATTCTTTCTAAGAACGATGAGAAACCAAGCGAACAATTGTAATGATGGTTAGAGGGAAATGTCTTATGTACTTTTTCTATAGGCTGCTCACGATCTAATATTGAACTTTCGTGTTTTCCTTCTTCAATCTTCTGATCTTTTGTTCGGCGAGATTAGAACCAACAGACACAATATTTATTTGTGCGAAATGGCGAATAAATGGGCTCTAATTACTCAGGACAGACTGAACGCTGAAATGGCTTGGGGGTGTCAGAGCCCGCCCTTGCGTGGAACGCCTAACACCTTTAATTAGTGACTCTGTGTTCTACAGATGAACTCATTCCAGCAGTCGACACTGGCAATCGAAACATTCGAATAACGGCGATTCGGAATCGAACAATGAAGAAGAGGACGAAAAAGGCGTCGATTGATGGGAAGATTGCAGTTGTGAGGAAGAGAACGTTACCGAATGCACCGAGAGAGATTCCTCAAAATCAGAAATCGCTCTTCATTTTCAAGAATTTGATACCTGTAACACCTCCAGTGAGGAGAATCAGCGAAAGAGGAGCATAAGAGAAGAGGCAAGGAACGGCAGTCTGTATTGTAAATTGTATGATTGACGTTGGGCATTGCTATGCTAAACCTGGATGAGCAGGGCACGAAACAGCTGTTTGTGCATTCTCCTCGTTCTCGGCGTCAGAAGATTGTGAGCGGATCTGCAAAATTCTCTGTTTTCGAAACTAGGAACATAAAATAGTGCCGTGAACGAACTTGATGGCTGCACTCGTCTTGTAGATGCAGAAGAGTATCACTGCAGCAGTCGCAGCAAAGAGAAGGACGCAACAACCGAAGGAAGTCACGGACTTGACGATCCACTCCTCACTGTTTGTAAGCGGATCGAATTTCTACAATGGAATGGGAGTACTGATATTGATGTGGCGTTGAGAGCTTACCCTCAATTCAACAATGGTGAAGCCGCTGCGCGGATCGCTCAAATTGAGACCATAAATCTTGAATATTTCCTTCGGAATATTGTCTCTGAATGCTTGAGGATACTTTACTCCGAAGAGGCTGCCCACCTTCTCTCATCCGTCGGAATCATTCCAATGACCACTGCAGCGACGAAACCAGCTATGTAGAGGACATTGACTACGGCCCCGATGACCATCCAATTAGTGGTAGTCCAGTAGGCTGTGAAGGCTGCACCTAGACCACTGAAACTGAAGCCCTTTGATGATGTATAGCTTTGACGATTTATGCCTCACTATGTACCGAGTCATGATAAGAAAGGAAAGCGCCCTTCCTTTTCTGACTAACCTTGTAACTGTCAAATAGCGGTAGATGAAGTGGTAAGAAAGCACGAGAAAGGTTTGGTAATAGGTAGCGATGAAGAGAATGCATGAGATGGTTCCGAATGGGACTAGAAAGGGTGAATTGAGGAGTAGGGTCTCAGAAGCGTACCTCCAAGGGTGACGGACTGCGGATCGCTCGAGAAGAAGTAGAATCCGGTGGAGGTCATGTGGATAAACTAAATTATTGTTATTCAAATTGCATGAAAATTAAAAAAAAACCGGCTGCATAGTTGCATGCGCAAGTGAAGTTATAATGTCACATAGGGCGAAGAATGCAAGCAAATATCGATAGGAACCTGCATTACATCATTCATCTGACCCTCGAAAAAGAGAAGAATACCAATGTGCTGCGATGAAGTATTGTAGATGATAAAAATGAGAAGGGAATTCGATAGCAAAGACAAAGTCGTTGTTGTTCCGAGGAAGATTGTGTGGAATGGTTTTGTGAATGTCCAAACGTAGAAAGGATTAGCCATTGTTTCGGAGATGTAGAGAGACGAAAGATACTGTGGTTAAGACGTAGCAAGGATATTCGTTAGAATGTTGACGGAGAAGAAAAGGGATAAGAGTAATTGGAGGAGATGCTCATTACTGGATTATTCTGGATACAAGATGTAGCGAAGTCAAGCGGAGAAAAAGATCAAATAACAAGAATCAAATATCATCTTGTCGCTGGGTACGATAGTTTCACTCATTAAACTATTTATATTTGTTTTGTCGGTTAAAAGAGATCATATTATAATTACGATTATTGGACGTTGAGACTATTCGTATCTCTCATTTCCCTAGTCTCTTTTGGCTCCACAGACGATCCTTTTCCTGCATTTCCACATGGAAGGCGGAATAGACGAATTACGGCGATGCGGAATTTGACGATGAAGTAAAGCACGAAAAAGGCGTCGACTGAGGGGAAAATGGCCGTCGTGAGGATGAGAACGTTGCCGAATGCACCCAGGGAGGTTCCTGAATATCGTGGGTTACTTGTTTCATAGAAACTCGAAGACAATACCAGTCACTGCTCCGAACAGGAGAATTACCGAGAGGGGAGCGTACGAGAAGAGACACGGAACGGCGGTCTGAATGATTTGATGGCTGTTGTCATTGTTATTGTTGTTGATATTATTATCATTGTTTTTGCACCTGAATGAGCAATGCTCTGAACAATTGTCGGTGCATTTTACGCGTGGTCGGAGTGATTAGAGTGTCGGCCGACCTGAAAAATACGCAATAGCATGGTATGAGAGTGGATAATAGTGCAGCTTTTCACATGCACTGTAGAATAACTTCAATTATCTATCGCGCGCGTAACGTTGGTCTTTTGAACCAAATGGTCGTTACTACTGAAATTCTGACTTGATGGCGGCATTCGTCTGGTAGATGCAGAACACGATTACGAGGGCGGTCGTTCCGAATAGACCGACGCAGAGGGCGAGAGAGATGAGCGACTCACTACTCCAGTACCATTGCTTCGTCGTGACATTCATTCTCTGAGGAAAGGATGCGCGTATGATCAAGGGGAAGACTTAGAAAAGATGCGACTCACTCTTACGGCCAACACAGTAAATCCCCTAGTCGGATCTTTGAGATCCAGTCCGTAATCTTCCTGCATCTCAGAGGGAACTGCTCCTCTGAAGTACTTATCTTACCGCATTGATTCAATATGATAATGTGGACCTCGTAACTTCGCTCGGAGTCATTCCGATAGCCACTGTCGCCACGTAGGCTGCGATGTACACAAAGTAGACAAGAACTCCGCATAAGATCCAATGGGTTTTCGACCAGGTATCAGTGCACGATGTACCGATGCCTCTGAAAGGAATTGTTTACACTACTCAACGCGTACATGCCATAATTGCGGGTTCAGAGAGGCAAAAGACCAATGCCGCCTATTGACAATAATGCGCATGAAAGGCCTCAGGATTATAGAGCCACTCGTATGGTAGCGTGAGATCATGAATGGAGGCGCCTCTTATCCTCCTTTCATTCTCCCCAATGCAAATGTCAACGCACCTAGTAACAGTCTTGTAGCGATATACGAAGTGGTAGGCGAGGACGAGGAACGTTTGATAGAAGGTTGCGATGAACATCAGGCAGAAGATCGTGTCCACGGGGACTGAAAAAATCGGGTACTTCAGTTTTCAGAGAAGAGACGTTGTTTACCTCCTCTAATCACATTTCCTCCATATCTCGGGAAGAAGTAGAAGCCAGACGAGGTCATGTGCAGGTACTGAAATTCAAAATATGTAAAATGATTGATTATTTCTACATACCGGCTGCAGTGCTGCATGCCCAACGGTAGTGGCAATGTCACAGACTGCGAAGAATGCGAGCAGATATCGGTATGAACCTGAACTCGAAGTTCATGTATGTGGAAGATATAAGCTAAATTCTGAAGCACCGCACCGATATGATCCGCAGCCGTTGTATAAATGATGAAAAGCAGAAAACAATTAGAGAATAGAGAGACTGTCGTTGTTGACCCAATGAAGATGGAGTGGACCGGGTCGGTGTAAGCCCAGGCATAGAGGGAGTTCGGCATCACAAACTTCCGAAAAAAGCCAGGCTGGATAAGGATGAATCGTGAATACTTGCGATGAGTAAGCTAGGCAAAAAGTGGGTGGAGTCAATAATCAGAAAACGGTTCAGGATGTGAACGGACGTCAGGGATAACTCAAATTATGATAAGAAGATGGGTTCTTCACGTAGACTTCATTCGATTATCTGAACTCAAGGAATACCTTCCAGAAGAAATGAATGCGATCAAAGTACAGTAGTGGGAAAGGCGGACGGTTAGCATCTTTGAACTGCATGAACAGTCCAGTGCAAAATCGTCGGCGTTCATACAGAATTCCCGTTCCCAGGGATATTGGAACAGTGAGAATATTACAATTTCTAACCTCAATTAGAGCGATTAAATGTATGGCTGGTGCAATACTGTTCGCATAGAAGACAAATGATTAGCTGAGGAATAATTCTTGGACTCATAACACATAACTTATGATTTTTGTTGTTTATAATGTATGTGTGTCGGGCGGCGGGATAGGTGTGGGATTAGTGCACTATAAGGTTGAAGTCTTCTGACTCTGTAGAGTTCACACTCAATCGGTGACTCAGATGTACTCAAGTTTTCAATGAGCTTCAATACCCCACAATCTTCTGATCACAGACCGACCTATGAAATCTCGACAACAATATCCGTCTGGTCAACGTTTCGGAAATGCATCGATTTGTTTGTTTTTTTTGCAAGGAAGTTCAAAAATCCCTCATGTTCCCAAAATCACCAATTGTGGAATTCCCGCGCTTTCAGAGATCGGTACATTCGATATAATGCCTGAGAAAACAGTCGCAAAAATCATTTCGAAGCAAATGAGTTCGGATTGTGTCCATGTTTTCGATTCGATGAAAGTGTCTGAGAAGATCATTGTAATTTCTCTGATCTTCTCAACTGTCTTTTCACGGATGAATACTCGCATTCCTTTGGCATACGTGCTGAATGATGAACATACTGCGGCACACATACGTGCCAACTCTCATAATTATGGAGATTAGTGATGTGTGGTTATCGATGTGAAACACGGATGCAGTGTACATGCTCATCACATTCTAATTAGTGCCTCACTGGTCCGAAGAAGATGCCATTGCAGCAAGATTGAAGGGAAATCGGAACAGTCGAATAACGGTTATGCGGAACTTGACTATGAAATACAACACAGAGAAGGCGTCAATGGAGGGAATATCGCAGTTGTAAGGAAGAGGACTTTTCCGAAGGCCCCTAGCGAGATACCTAAAACGAAGGATTAATTTGATGTCACTGTAAATGCCACACCACCGAATAACAATATGAGTGAGAGTGGAGTGTATGAGAAGAGATAGGGAGCAGCGGTCTGCCATTGTCCATTACTCTGGTTGCTCTGGTTGGGCGATGCTCACTTGGATAAGCAGGGCGTTGAACAGAGTATAGCATGTATGCATTCTTCGCGTTTTCGGTGTCATCAGAATGTTTGATGATCGGCAAACGAAAAGTGACAAGATGAGGCTGAGGACCGCACTTGATTGCTACAGTCGTTCCATAGATACAATATACTATGACTCCCGCTGTCCCAGCGAAAAGAATTAAACAAATTGTAATTGAAATGCACAACTCAGAGCTCCAGGACATTTTTTTTGTTTGTGGATCCATTTTCTGAAACGATTCCGACCATAATCCAGTATGTCTTCGAACAGTGATCCCTTGAACCTCATCAAATCTGATCTTTTCATCCTCTCTGTTAAGAGGCCATCCATGAGAGAACGTACCTACTCCACGGATGGCTTTTTGACAACCAATCCCAATATCTCGTGTGTGATGTTCTCATACCGAATGCTGATATTTGGCCCAGTATGGATGGTCCTAGTGCACATTCCGGTAAGCGCCAGACTAAGGCCCTTAAAAACATAATTTTTTAAAAGTTCTCCAAATATTGGTATGTCACATCCCCTAGGGGTAATTTTGGCCAAATTTTTCAAAAAAAGCATTTTCGAAAATTTTGGACTTCGTTAAAGGGTCGAAAACAGCGATTTTCCTCGTTTTTTGAGCACCGTGAAAAAAATTTCGGCACGTTTGCACTTTTTTCGTCGATTTTCGAAATCTACGTGAAAAACTGAATCTAGCGCACTCTTTCTCAGGGGCCCGTTATCCGAGCGCCGGGAGCTGGAAAACACGAAAAAAGGCGGAGCGAGAGGTGGTGTTGCTGTTACTGAAGTTTCCTGCTTACTGTCTATGAGATTTCAGCCCAAAACTGTTTGTGTAGTAATGCTACACCATAAAGCGAATAATGATCGCCATATGACTCGATTCCGCGGCCATGACTTTTTCAACCCATGACCAGGGGTTCATGGTCTCGGAGTGGCTCACTACCATGAACCCGGGGTCATGGTCCAAAATGAGCATGGAATGGCATGATGGAGGAACTTCATATACTATGTGCCAATGTACTGTACAGTACCCCAGCAATATACCGTAACAAGAACTACCGTAATCCGGTTACCGCGAAGTGACTTTTCTTAGCATTTTATTTAATAAGCCAGTTCACGATTCCACGACAGACTGATTACGGTAATTCGGGTTACGGTATATTACTGGGGTACTGTACTGTATATTGGCACATAGTATATGCCGATCCTCCATCATGACTTTCCACCTCCATTTTGGACCATGACCCCGGGTTCATGGTAGTGAGCCACTCCGAGACCATGAACCCCGGGTCATGGGTCGAAAAAGTCATGGCGGCGGAATCAACTCCTATGGCGATCATTATCCGCTTAAGAGACCTGCTCTGTAAAAATCGAATATTTTCACCTACCCTCCGGACACGTTCCTCCCGGAACGGGGCCAGCCAGCCCATACTCTAGCGTTAGGAGGGTCTTGTGCTCACATTGTTCATAGTACCCCTTGTTTGGGGTTTCGACGCCTAAGGCAGGAGAAAAGTCGAAAAGTGTATAAAATGTTTGAAAAATCACAAACAATAAAGTTGGAGAGTTAGATCCAAATGTTCACGTGCATCACGTAAGAGGTGCCCAGAGCCTCCTACACGATAGTTTAGATTGAGTTCTGCTTCATTCCGGATCTTTATTCTGCTCTCAATTTTTCATTTTTCGTTCAAAGTAGCATGTTCTTGCAGCTCCGGACAAGGGTAACCTAGGTGTACGTTGTAGCCCACTGGTAGAGGTATCCGAAGATTCACTGCCTAGACTCCCCAGGCTTTGCC
>LS499178.1:90825-110955 GCA_900490845.1 Pristionchus japonicus | reverse complement strand
TTTTTCGTTGTCATTGTTATGTCGTTCAGCCGATACTCATAATAAATATCTTCCAAGGCTATGATGGGAGAGGTGGCAAAAAGCAACAAAAGAAAACCGCAGCACGCGGGGTTGAACCCGCGTAAAATGACAGGAAGGGCAAAGCACAACCAATAGGCTATGAGACCACTTGGCTGCGGTGATCAACAGTAGATGAGGAGAACGATAGAGATTTTCACCCATGCATAGCTCGAGCCCCTTCCCAAAAGTCGAGCCTGAGTCGAGCCTGAGTCGAGCCTGGCAGGCTCGAGTCCAGGCTCGAGCCCTCTCTCTCAAAGTCGAGCCGCCCGATCGGGCTTTTGACTTTTCCGAGCGGCTCGACTATTTTGGCCCGTGTCGAGCTTATGGGTCGAGGCCTCGACAGGCTCGGCTCGAATCCACCAACCCTGGTCTGGAGTATTCTCTCGAAAGTACGATAATCTTATCTCTGGCATTTTGTCTTCATTTCCCTGTTTGGATCTCGTCTTTCATCGACGGTTCTTGAAATTCGTGGATGACATGCAAATAAGTTTTCGCTCAAATTGCAGATAGGGTTCAGACTTCATCAATTTGACGTAGTTCATTAGGGTATTTGGATAAACAAGGAATACAGTTCCTCTAATTGGATGGATATAAGGCGTGATGTTTCTGTTGTGCATCTCTTACGTTGGTAGGATGATTCACGCTATTGATCGTTGGAGTTTGATGTGTGTTTGGGTATTTGAGGTATTGTGGCTGATTTATGCTCGGCTACATGACAAATCAGCTTCTTGCACTATTTGAAGCACCTAAACGTTATTTCACTAAGTCTAGTTCCTAATTTGCACGTAGATATGGGTTTCATTCATGAGAATAAAATCAAGAGTTCAGGCAATAATAGTTGCCTGAAAATGGATTCGGGATTGAAGTGCGCGTCTTCGAATCAATGTTAAGGGTTTCAGAGTGCATTCGAACGAGAAAGATGGATATTGAATAAATAAATTTATCTGCGAAGAAAGTGGAAGATAGAGAGAGAAGCTAGCAGAAAAAGTGAATGTGTAGAATTAGAATTCTCAGTGCAGTGTCATCATTCCGTCATCTTCTTCCATCCTCTGAAAACGCCCGAATTTCGAACTCTACTTATGATCTGGGTTGGAAAGAGCTAGGAAATAGTTTCTCTTTCGAATCCCAGCTCTGGTTTGAATTACTGCAGTGAGACGAGTGACACGACACGTTCAGTGGACACAGCCGTCACTTTGGTGGCGATCGATCGAGAATCAGTCGGTCGCTCAACTGAGGATCCCGTTTGGACGGAGAAGGGAAGATGGAAGAGACGAATGACGGCAATTCGGAATCGAGTGATGAAGAAGAGAACGAAGAATGCATCGATCGAAGGGAAGATAGAAGTGGTTGAGAAGAGAACGTTGCCGAATGCACCAAGGGAGATGCCTGGAAATGGCAGAATTAGTGAATGCTCGACTGCCTCAAAGATTTCCACACCGAGTAAAATGGCATGCACACAGACCAAACGATCATTTTCGAAAGTGATATCACGATGATGAATAACACACCAGTGATGGCGGGAAATACGAGGACTGTCGCAAGCGGCGCGTATGAAAAGAGCATGGGAATTGCGGTCTGAAAAATATTTACGTTAGGATTATCTTCTGATCTCGGTCAACAAGTGTTGACGTCATCATGTCTTTCGACATTTCCTGTACTACACGTGGGCAAAACTAATATCTGTTTCGCCATCGACTAGGATGGCGTCAATCTACAGAGATCTTTGGTGACTTTGAGGAAGTCTCAAATAAAGTGGATTCGAACCTGAATCAAGAGAGCCTTGAACAGATCCATCTGCATCTTTCGTGTCTTGGCAGTGAGATGGTTGTCGGAGGAGCTAGAAATCGATGATTTGAAAGATGCCAGAAGAGTTCTGACCTACCGAATGATTCCATTTGTCTTCCAGATGCAGTACATGATCACAGTGGCCGTTCCTCCGAACATTCCCAACAGAAGAAGGAGTCCGACAACTGAGGGAATATGCCAGACCATCGTCCCAGTCACTGGATCAGGTCTCTGCAATTTCAGCATAATTATGCGGAAGTGAAGAAGTATCAAATGAAGGAAGTGGATCTCACCCGCACAGCAATCACTGTGAATCCTCTGTCGGGGTCGCGCAGGTCGATTCCGTAGATGTCATGAATTTCTAGAGGAACGAGAGCTCTGAATGAATCTACTGATCAGAACGATCTCATCATTAGAATCCAACTGAAAGAGAGTAAAATGTACCTCGTTTCGTTTGTCGGTGTGAATGCGATTGCACAAGTTCCTACGAACCCAGCAATGTACAGAATGTAGACAATGACAGCAAGAATAGTCCATTGCGTCCTGCTCCAGTAATCCGTGAAGGAGCGGATGATGCCACTGAATAAAATCGTGTAATGTAAAACGCTATTGGAAATCAGGCTCACGTTGTCACAGTCTTGTATCGATACACGTAGTGATATGCGAGGACGAGGAATGTCTGGTAGTACGTTGCGATGAAGACCAGAGCGAATACTGTGTCGTACGAATCTGAAGCAGAATGTTGAACTGTTGAACAAAGGATGAAAAATCGTACGTCCTCCGATCATCATCTTTCCATGTCTCGGGAAGAAGTAGAAGCCGGTAGTTGTCATGTGCATGTTCTTGAATGAGGTACTGTTTTGCGAGTGGAGCAATCAGGCAAGAGAAGGAATGGAACTCACCGGTTGAAACGCCGCATGCCCCGCACTCGTCATGATATCGCAGATTGCGAATACGGCCAGCAAGTATCGATAGGGTCCAATACTGGCCGAAGTCGTCGATGCGATTATGTAGAGTAGAAGACTGTTCGAAGCCACGGATATTGACGTTGTACAAGCGAGGAAGATTGAGTGGAAGGGATCCTCGTAGAACCATGAGTATACAGAGCTCGTCATTCCTCACTGCTGAAAATTGTGAATTTCGGAAGGGAATGGGCCAAATTATGCAATGCGCAATAGAGAATGAGCATGCATGGCAATTGTGAAAGGGAATGGATGGAAGAAGGAGTGCACTCAATAAGCAATAGTGTCAGAAACACACGCCAGTCGGACTCATGTGGGGGATAATAATCCATAGAGACACGTGCGAATCTCAGCTAATAGAGATTGCTGTGTGGGGGCATCTTCAGGACATCCGGAAAGATCGGAAGAGCGTCTCCGCTTTAATCGTTCTCACAACAAGGAAGGGCGGATGAGTCCATCCAGGAGGAGGGGGAGGGCTATGCAATATAGTAGTTGTGTTCGTCTAGTACGTCAGTGAGTGACAGTAGTTGGTTGTGACGACGAGTCATGTTATGGAGACATGATAACTAATAATGATCCCATGCGGAAGAAACCAGTGAATATCACGCGACTACGGTAGTCATTCGATTATCTACAGTAACCTGGATAATGAGCATACATACGAGTAAGGTGATGGTTTTGCATGACATTCATTAATAAGTCGCGGGATACAAAAGGAAGTTTTTCTCAATAATGGATTATGCGAGAGGAAAGACAGGTCGGCTTAGTGCCTGAGATAACTGCCATCCAAACCGGAGACTTTCGCACGGAACACAACCACATGATTGTGGCTATGGGACTGTACATTCAGTATTGTGCATGAATCCCTCGCATACATGACCTTCAATATCTCCGACTAGACAAATCTCGTGTCCTTGATCTATTGAAGGACTGAATAATGTTAACGTTGAAAACGTGAGATGTTTACAAATCATCGAAAACAGGTAGCATCATTGATCCACGTTCGCTGTGCGACCCTCATGAGAGATACCATTAGATCATGAGAATGATTTGGATGACATCACACTCTTCAACAAATTTATCACTTTGCACGAATGAACAATACGAAAAAAGTTAGGACCCGGAAATCGTGAAAGGAAGAATAAGATATTCGGTTGTTGTGTTATTCCTGAGCATGTTTTCTTATGTTCCCAGTGCAATTATCACTGCAGCGGGATAACTCTCTCCGTAGATACAGTCCCTCTGATTGTTCGAGATTCAGTCGGTTTTTCAGCTGAGGAACCGTAGTGGTCATTGAAGGGAAGATGAAAGAGACGTATAACAGCAATTCGGAATCGAGTGATGAAGAAGAGAACGAAGAATGCATCGATTGAAGGGAAGATAGAAGTGGTTGAGAAGAGAACGTTGCCGAATGCACCGAGAGAAATGCCTGGAAATGACAGATTGTTATTAGTTTTGGTTTAATGGTCATTCTGAGTGTAGACCTGTCACAAACATAACTCTACGTTTCAATGGAAATTTCCTACGTGACTATGTCGAAAAAAGGGTCACTGCGTGGGTTTACGAGAGGTAAACACATGCTATTTTGATAAACACCTTTGTGCCTCTCAATAGTGAAATCCAACCAACTCATTCATTCACATCATAGTCTGGTGACAACTGTCAGCACAAATCTGAACAAAACGAATAATACGAACCAGTGATGGCAGGAAAGACGAGGACAGTTGCGAGTGGA
The DNA here is from genome assembly GCA_900490845.1 of Pristionchus japonicus. Classification (NCBI taxonomy): domain Eukaryota; kingdom Metazoa; phylum Nematoda; class Chromadorea; order Rhabditida; family Neodiplogasteridae; genus Pristionchus; species Pristionchus japonicus. The sequence goes on along the minus strand of LS499178.1, from coordinate 106,413 downwards.
GCGTACGAGAAGAGCATCGGAATCGCAGTCTGAAGCAACAGCAATTAGAATTATGGTAAAGAGATGTTTGAAAATGAATTCTGGTGTTCATCTTATGTAACGAAAGAGAGGGATTATGACCGGCGTTTCATTAACATTTCCGCTCAAGCTACGGATGTGGCTGAGGCTGCTTCCTAATCCTTTTCGGCATACGCCTATATTGTGCCGATCTTTACTACGCTCAAAGTTGTGACGTAACCATAGTTCATAGTAGAAAGACATAATCAAATCGTTCAGAGAAGGATCTGATCATGAACATTGAGGAATCAAAGGTCTTCCTATTCCGTACCTGAATGAGCAACGCCTTGAACAAGCTCATCTGCATCTTTCGCGTCTTCTCAGTCAGGTGATTGCCAGAATTCCTGAATTCACTACCATCAGTGAAACAACAACAAGATTGATTCACCTGATTACACTGTTGATCTTCCATATACAGAAGATGATGACACTAGCTGTCCCTCCAAACATTCCCAACAGCATGAGCAATCCGACGACAGATGGTGCATGCCAGATCATTGTTCCGTTCACATCCGGTCGCTGAAAATATCAATTGACAGCTGCTTTTTTGCAGTTTGCCTGCTTTTTAATAGTTACTGTTTGAACAGTGACTTCTACAGTTATCAAGATCACCTATTGCTTGTTAATGGAGCAGAAATCATGAACAGTTAGCTGAAATCAAATCTCACCCGCACTGCGATAACAGTGAATCCTCTATCCGGGTCGCGTAAGTCCACTCCATAGATCTCCTCGATCTCACGAGGCACGATAGCCCTGCAATTATGACAACTTCCTCATGAATAATTGGGGTGGTAATAAGGAAGTTCTACTGAAAGAAGAGAAAGAATACCTCGTTTCATTGGTCGGAGTGAATGCAATAGCACAGGTGCCAACGAATCCAGCAATGTAGAGAATGTAGACAATCACTGCGAGTATAACCCAGTGCTTGCTCTCCCAGTAGTCAGTTATGGAACGGGTGATGCCACTGCAATACGGATTCTTGGTCCGATTTCTTTTGCTTGCACTTTCTTTCACATGATGTGAGAACCTTGACACAAACCTGGTGACGGTCTTGAAGCGATAGACGAAGTGATAGGCCAGTACGAGAAACGTTTGATAGTATGTGGCGATGAATATCAGAGCGAAGATCGTATCGTACGATTCTGAATCAGTGTTTCAGTATAGGTGCCAATCATCCTCGCTCACTTCCTCCAATAATAATCTTTCCATGATGAGGGAAGAAGTAGAATCCGCTTGTCGTCATGTGCATTGTCTGAGAGAAATCGTATTGTTCTACTATAGTCGCATCAGCAAAAGGTACCGGTTGAATCAATTCGACCGCTACGACTGAGATGAAGGGTGAAAAAACAAACCGGTTGAAAGGCAGCATGCCCAGCACTCGTCATGATATCACAGATGGCAAATACAGCCAGCAGCCACCGATAGGGGCCGATACTCGTGGAATCAGTGGTGAAGATGATGTAGAGGAGAAGGCAATTGGAGAAGACGGAGAGAGTTGTAGTGCAAGAGAGGAGAATCGAATGGAATGGTTCCTCATAGAACCACGAATAGGCTGGATCCGTCATCTCTGTAAAGACAATGTGAACAAGATGTCTGAGCAAAATTATGCGATTCGAAAATGAGCCGTTGCGGATATGACAGGCGGGATAATTTGAGAGAGAAGAGTAGAGAAGTGTCAGAAACAAGTCAGACATGTGGGCGCTTCTCTCGACTAATAGAGATTGCTTATGATGGCAAAGAGAGGCAAAGACGAAGGAGAGATTCCCCTCTTCTAATCGTTCTCACAAGATTACGCTTGATGAAATGGACATCGAAAGGATTGGCGTCACAACTATAGAGTGTGACGTTGTGACATGTTTGCGCAAGTTGTCGAGCAATAATGATCTTAATCGGAGGCGCAATGTGATACTGAAAATGAAATGCAGAAAACAGCAGAAATTATATTTGCAAACTGATAATAATCATGGTCGAAGAAAAGAGGCGGTTCCTCCACAGCCTCAGTGATATTGGAGTCCGTGGTCACAGGAGGCGTGTGCTTGCGATAGTGACCATAGTAGGAACATATTCACACGAACTCAATCTTATGACAGTTGACTACGGGACGGTACAAGTGCCTTGAGACTGAACTATTTGAACGGAATGACTTAGTCTTCCTGAATGAGGAATTACTTCGACCAAACAAATCACAGACGAGTCTCATGAACTCGATCTATGACAAGCATTGCCCTAGTTGGATATTGACGCATTCGACATGTATGGATTTTCGAAAGTCTGTCAAAATAAAAGCATCGAAACACGTACTATTTCAACTGTTCACTATCGGACGAGTTTATGGAGTCATGGAGTCAGGTAGTTTAATCGGTTCTTCTTTCTCTGTGGGTTTCCGTGTTAGCAGACATAACTTCTTTTCATCATCAATCGACCAAAACGAACAACTTTCAAGATACAAGATTGTAGAAATATACATGCACCTAGAAAATAACTGAAAAGCTGTCACGTTTGCTGAGGCTCACAGAATTTTCTTACTGATGCAAATGTCGAATATGATGGGCTATTGTACTTCAACATATGTGCACTACATACTTTTTTGGGAGCAAATTCAGTATAGATGCTGAGTCAATTGTTAGAGTAGATACTGTAGCTATTCATGTGATTGTTGAACACTGAAAATGCCCCATCTGTTTTCCCAGCGCATAGATTAATCAGGACTTGCAAAGAAATCCCTTATAATAGCGTTTATAAATATTCAGAAAGATTAAACAGTCGATCATTGAGTCTTGCAGATCTAGTGCAGAAAAATGATCGGTTGCGTGGTCTCATTGGTCATTCATATGACTGTAATTGGAAGATCATCTGGTCATGAACAGTATTTAGCTGATATTATTAGTCATTCTACTGTAATGCAATGATGGAGTAATCGAGATATCACAACACAGAGATGATACGCACCCGGAAGCACGAGAGATCTTTGCCTTGACCTTGCTTTCGAAGATCTCTCCGGAAGTTTGGGGATTCACACGATTGCTTCCCACTTGATCATCTCCAGAGTTCCGTTCACTTTCTCAGAGAACTAAAAACTTGGAAATCATACCATAGATCGAATATCAGATATCCTACTGCTGGTTCGCCTGCCCTTCGGATTATCCCTGCTAATGAGGTCCCCGGGCAGCAAATAGTGAACTTTCCGCCAAATCATCATTGTTTGAAAAAAACAAATGCCCTTGTTTTTTTCTCAAATGTTTTCTGCGATAAGCATGACTCATAGAACTTCTGTTGTGGTTACTCTCAAAATCACAAACAACTTGGAATAATTTATTGTTCCACGAAGATTCCGTTGCTTATATGTTTACGATTGTACTCTTCTCTAATCTTGACTGTTACACGACAGCTTTCCGATCTCTGTAGAGATGCTAGTCAACAACGGCACGATAAAACATTCCATTTTTGATACTGCATTGAACTTAGTTCGCACTTTTGAAAAACACATTTTTATCTTTAAGCAAAATTTATTCGATTCATGTCAGTCTGAATGAAGTGCTCATGGCGAAGGATTTCGATTCCGAGACCTGCGGTGTAATAGATAGTTGCCGAACCTTCTGGAACAACTAAATATATTCGGGACGGATTCATTTCGAACCTGAATACACCAAGTACTTTTGAAGAGAAACACAGAAGAGTGCCCAATTGAGCAGCAGCTGTACATTACCTACAAGCCTTCTTTAGTCGAGGATACGGCAAATATCCAACCATAAGAGTGATTCGCAACAACCCCAACAATTCGTCGGGAAAATAATTGGCGATTGGAGTGACGAGAAGAATGAAAAGGAAAATAAGCGGGAGGATGAACAATACGGAAGTAAAGAAGGCCTGTGTTTTCATTGCATTATTTTTTTTTCTCAGAAGCTTCACTTGGATTGACATGGATAACATGAACCTCAGTTGTAATTGATACGTCCTTGACTTGTGCAAAGTACGAAACTGAAATTGACCCGTAGTGCGCATCGAGGGGAAAACCTGTTTTTTGTTTTGAAAGACTGCCTGAGAAGATCTTACCGTCTGTTTTGAGATGCGGAATACAGCATGATACGTTATACCAACGTAGAATGAAAAGCACACACAAATGGAGAACAGAAGCAGATACATCTCTGAAAGTACAATTATCGTTTGTTTAGAAAAGAGCTAACATGAAACCTTTATCAAATACGCCGATGTCTCCATGTTGCTTCCCCAACACGAGAAAGTTGCGACTTTGGTGTTTGGCCCACGAGAGACTGGGTATCTGAATACACTTGATGTGATATTTGAGTGTTTAGTGTCGAACCTTGAGTATTTCCAATTTATCGGGCGACTCAACTGACCAGGCGCCAAACCCATATACATTTGATACCAAAACAATCGATAATCCAAACATGAGAAGGGCTTGCGATCTGTGACAGTATCAAAATCCATTTTGAAATGAAAGGTACAAACCTGTGGCTGAGTTTGAATGGGCTTTCTTCGATGAGCATTTTCTGATGAATTCTCATCATCACGAACAAATAAGGAATGCACATGGCAATTGTTAAGAGTGCCAGAATAGTCTGAAACAACACACGCATCCATCAAAATGAGCAATACTCTTACTAATAGAGTCCGTGGCGAGTGATTTTCGTCACACAGTAAACCCGTACAGCAGAATACGGGATAGGGTAGCAGCGTGTAGAGTTGATAGAACAATCCCTTAAAGACGTCGAATATCATGAGAATCACCTGAAAACTCAGTCTCCTAAAATGAATCGAAGAAGCTAAGACATACATTATGAGCGACGAAGGCTATTTTGCAATCTCGGTCCATGTGAGTCTTCCGAATGAGCACAAAGAGGACAGCTGGAAGGATGAGAAATACGGAGATTGGCCAGAAGATTCGACGAATGCTGAAATAATGACATTTGCAAACTCGTAAATGACTTTCTTTTTTAATCCACTAGAAATGTTAAACTGACACAGAAGCCAAATGCAGCAGTCGATCTCGATCCCATTCGAGACCGTATTCGAGTTGCATCGTCGTGTGTTGTGTGCGTCGAGGAATGGAGTAGTATCTGCGTGTTCTGCTTTTATTTTCCATACATTCACAAGTACGGCATAGGCAACGAAAGCAAGTAAAACTAAGTGCAACGAAGTTCTACGAATTGGGATAAAGCTTTCGACATAACAGTTGCGATGCCAACATTTGAACATTTCGAAGAGAAGGGGAATAGAAAATATTCTTGGATTCATTTAGCCTTTGTCTTCATAAACAAAAAAAGTTGAAACCGAAGAACGTAAAGGAGAACGTAACATTCGAACTGGTATACTGGTAGAGAAACGGATGAATTTGTGACAACCAATGATATTGACTGTGACATTCTGAGATAACGTAAAGAGAACGCACAGAAACATGAACTTTTTTGATATATCCAAGCTCATTTTATTAGGTTGATTCATAAGTTTCTTTCTTTTTGTTTTTATTTGTGTTTGCTCTCCTGCTTTACTTGACCCAAAATCTTTCTGACTAAATTTTAGGGGCATGGTTTGGGAATACCGCAGTATGTTTGTGCCGAATCACGATTCCATAGAACAAGAGAAAAATAATTTAGAATGCGAAGTGAGAAAAATAGTTAAATTTTTTCCGTTTGGTAGGACCACGTTCCCAGCCTACTGTAGAAACATCCGACGTCTTAACATTAAGCCCTTTCAGGGAGTGATAGGGGACCACTAACTTGTTCGATTGATCACAAAAGAACCGGATCCCAGCCTTTGCGGGAAGCAGGGAACCGACAGGTTATTCTTTTTCGATGGGCAAATTTCGACCCATGCATTTCAAAAAATGCAGTTCTCGGTAGGGTAATCGTATCCTCTTGCAAATAAAATATGAGACTTGCCATGCAAGCTTCTTTAAAGTTTTGAATAGTTGATATTGTCAGCTCCTTTGAAACATTTGAGTGGGAGTATAAATTGAATTACAAATTTTCCGAAAATTTTGATTTTGAATATGGAGGTTGTTTAGGCGAGCGCGTTACGCTAGTAACCCAGACTCATCTGTAACTGAACAGCCGTTGGCTATGCTCAGCAACCGCGGTTTTAATTTGGCAGTAGTTTCCTTGCTCACAGAATGGGGATTGAATGAAATCTCAGTGTGTGCAGTTGCTACTCTGACTTTGGGAGCATGCCACTCGTGCCTCAATGAGCTGACTGACTTTTGGTTGTGTGCGCTAGAAAGGGTATCCAAGCTCTCACAAAACACAGAAAACCGTGAATCAATTGGATGCATGGAGCGTAAGTTGTGGCCAAAATTCCAAAGTTTCAAAAAAGAAAGAAACTTTTGAATCAACCGGATATAATGCTCGTTTGTTATAACCGGCTCGCCACACAATACACGGGGTAGCAATTACAGTTGGGCATTACTAATAACAGTCCTTACATCCAACGCACATTTACATTTCACACGCACGCATAGGAAATCGTGACTATCAGGATGGGCTCGAATTATCACACGAGATGTATCGCACTCTGTGAGTTCATGGAGATCAAATCCTGAACAAAGGGAAGACTTTCTTATTGCCGGTAATACTTAGCGCAGCTTGTTGACTCATTCACTTGATCACAACTCGTTACGATAGTTGATTTAATCAGAAGTTATGACAATGCGAGAAATGGCAAACGATCCTCGGAAAAACGTAACGTGGGCAACCAGATACGGTAGTGTTGAATTTTTAGACTCCACAAATCACATGCCCACAACTGCTCTAGTGAAATATATAGGAATCTGTCAGGGAAAGTGCTTATAAAAAACTTCAAGATAATCACGATCTTTGTATGTTGACAGGTGTTTTCATAGAAGAAGTGATTTCGTATGGAATAGATTTATTAGAGTTCTTTCTTTTTGATCAGTGATGTACTACTTGCTCTTTATCGATTAAACGTTTTGGTTTTATCTCAATGAAGTTTTCGAACGAAGGATGACGAAGGCGCAACAGTAATCGTTCTCTTCTCTGACTGCTTCCGGTTGGTCAAACAGCCAAATTTCTGAATACAAAAATAGAAATATTTTCAAAAGCATTTTGTACGATTTTACCTGGATCACCCAAGCGCTTTTGCACAGAAAAACAATGGAATGGCCCATGGAACAACAACAGAATACGACCTGAACATCAAGTTTAGATCAAATTCTACGATTGTGAAAAACAAACCACGAGAACGATCCTTGCAAGTTGAAGTACGGCTGTAGGGACAAGGACCGCAATCGGAGTAGCCATGGAGAGGAAAAGAACTGTGAGTGGAAGGATGAAGAATAGCGAAGTGAAACAAGCCTAAATCACACATTATTTGACAACATCTTCATAATCTTCACCTGAATTGAAAGTGAGACCATGAATCTCAATTGAATTTGCAAAGTTTTTGAGCGCTGAAGAGTACGAGCCTGAAAATTTGACTTCATGAGTTTGTAATAAAAGTGAACATAATTGAGATTGCGCTGGTGCAGTTCGTTTGCGAAGAATGAATAATTATGCCCACTCACAGTCTCTTTTCCAATCACGAAAACTGCATGATGCGTTATGCCGACGTAGAATGAGAAGCAAACGAGAATGGAGAACAAGAGTAGATACATTTCTGTATTTTTTAGTTCCAGCAAGAATCAATAAAACAGTTGCAATACCTCGATGGAATAATCCAATATCGCCATACCGCCTGCCGAGAACAAGAAAATTGCCACTTTGATTTCGTGCCCACGCAATGTTTGGTATCTAAGACAATATTTGTAACCTCGTGACAGTAGTGACCAACCTCAAGAATTTCATTTCTCTCTTCGGAATCAGCAGACCACGCGCCGAATCCGTATACATTCGATACCAGAATAATAGTGAATACGAACATGAGGAGGGCTTGCGATCTGATATGACCAGGATATCCAGAGGTCCTAGAGGTTCCAATAAAATCACAATACCTATCGCTCAGCTTGAGTCGATTCTCTTCACTCAGCATCTTTTGATGCAGTCTCATCATTACGAATAGGTAAGGAATACATTGTGCGACAGTCCAAAATGCAAGGATTGTCTGCAAAATAACATTGTGAGGAGCCTCAAAATTGTTCATCATACCAAAAGCATGCGAGGAGAATGATTCCCATCACAGAGAATGCCTGTGCAGCAGAAGATTGGATACGGAAGCAGTGTGTAAAATTGGTAGAATAGTCCATTGTAGACGTCGAAGAAGAGAAGAATAACCTGATGTATCAAATGTCTTGAGACTTTATAAGAAAGACATTACATCGTGAACGACGAATGCTACTTTACAGTCACGATCCATGTGTGTTTTACGGATTAAAACGAAGAGAACCATAGGATGAACGATGAAGATTGATATAGGCCAGAAGATGCTTCGAATTCTGAAATCAAAAAAGTAAGTTCTGCCAATTATCGATCCGATTAGGCGAGTTAAATCACAGAGAATGCCTGTGTTGTACGGTATAAATCATATTCAAATTACGCTTACGTCGATGACAGAATCAGCAATTGATCTCTATCCCATTCGAAGCCGTATTCGAGGTCCGTCGTCATTCCTACGACTGACAATATTATCGCTGCTCGGAAGTCCCACTCAATACAAATCAGAATACACTGTAGCGCATGCGCCGAACAATAGCTATAATAACTGAAGTGATCGAGGAACGACCAAATATCAAATTGAGAGCGTTAACATTGGGGAAGATCTACAGTCTTTCAATGTCATCAAGGAGTAGCGTCAAAAGTATCGCCTGCATTGTTGCACAGACAAATACAACGAAACTATTACAAGTTTAGCTGTAGTAGAATGTTGAAAAACAGCCATTAGAACAGTCTAGACTACAGAATACGCGTCAATGCTACTGGTAGTGGAGGTGAGATTGCATGTTGATAAGCGGCGTTCTGGTTATGCCTACCAATCCTTTTCCTACTGGAGGATATAATTCATGCCTCAGAGCAGCAATTTCGAAAAAATCAAATCATGCGATATAGTGCTCGATATGGTCATAGTGCAGTGTCAAACGCCTTCCTTCATCTTATTTCCTTCAGATGATAAATCATCTGGAGACGACAATCGGCGATAAGGGCACATTTGCGATTCATGACAGTCATGATTTCTGATAGGAGAGAACATAGGCACACGTATAAAAACAAAGACAAATACGCACTACTACACTGTTTTCACACCATGTAATGTCAATGATGAATGCGTTTCGCAATTCCATGAAAAATATTCATCTGAGACGCTTACGCGAACGACAAGAAGCTTCAAAGAAAGAGGCACTTAAGGATCGAAGATGGATATTATGTAGAGTGTTCGTTGAAAACATTTATAGTGATTCTCTACAGCAACAACAATAAATTATGTTACTTGCATCATAAAATCTTGCACAAGGCTGTTTTATGGCTCAAATATATCATCCAAGAGTTATTCAACACAATATCAATCTGTACATGATGCATAATAATGATATGCAAATCTAACGAAGCAGGTGACAAAGAACGCTAAGTAGATCTTGATTACGAAATCTGAGTAAAATGCGAAAATACGTGCATTATACAATCGTCCATTTCGATAACAGTTTTATTCTATTCAAGGAAGTTTGCGGACATTGCAGGTTGAACTAAACTTTCCTGATGGAGAAGCTCGATTTATTATACGACGGAAGCACTAAAAAGGAATCAAAACATGGAAGTAGAGAAGGAAACAAATCTGACTGCACCAAACGCTCTTGAAAAGAAATACTGCCGAGTGTCCCATGGAACAACAACTGTACATCAACTGGAATAATACTTGATCGTTGCCGTGGATTATGCTGTTCTTACGACAGCAGCAATTCGAAGAGGAGGCTCGAGACCGGTAGGGACAAGGTTGATCACTGGAGTAACCAAGAAGGCGAATAGTCCAACGAGTGGAAGAATAAACATTATCGACGTAATTGCCGACTGTGAATTCCGGAAATTTCTTTGCTACGGCCAAAATAAGTCCCACTTGCACTGACATGGATATCATGAACCTCAGTTGAGCTTCGTATGTCTTTGATTGTTGTACAGTCAGAAACTGCAAAAGTTTCTCAATCATAATCAGATGTAGTTTACATGACTCACAGCTCGTTTTCCGACATGGAAAATAGCGTGATGCGTAATAAAAACGTAATAGGAGAAGCAGAAAATAATAGAGAACAAGAGTTGGTACATTTCTATAACTCAACTATTTTTCATTGTGGTTTTCACAGTGTTGTGCAGTTTGCTTTTTTTCGTTATTCAACCATTTACCACCGTAGTGCGTCTCATAACGCGCGAACCTCGATCAAACATTCCAATGTCTCCGTACTGTCTACCAAGTACGAGGAAATTGTGGCTTTGATTTTTTGCCCATGCAATGCTGGGAATCTGAAGATTCCTTTTTTCCATTGATGAGAACGGTTGTTCAGATACCAGAAGTATTTCTTCTCTTTCTTCCGATTCAGCTGACCAAACACTGAATCCAATAACATTAAAAATAGTACAGACGAGTGAACAATTATAATCATGGCTTGTGTTCTAGAAAATTCGTATTTGCTTGTTGTCAAAGGTATTGAACTGGGATAGTGAACCTCTCTCTTCGCTTGAATGGACTTCTCTCGTGAAGCATCTTCTGATGCATTCTCACAAATACGGAATGCATTGAGCAATTGTCAAGAAGGAGAGAATAGTCTAAAAGTGTGCAATCAGCATCAGTCCATCCGACTGGATGTCACTAGAAGCATTCTTGATGAGTAATCTTCCGTACACAATATTCCAGTGCAACAAAAGACTGAAAAGGTATCAGCGCGTAAAATTGATAGAAAAGTCCATTGTAAATGTCGAAAGTAACCAGGATAATCTGATAATAGTCAGCATCATGAGAATTACGGAGGAATCAAACGTAATGGGCGACAAAAGCTATTTTGCAATCCCTGTCCATTCATGTCTTCTTTATGAGCACGAAGAGTACCAAAGGATGAGCGAAGAAAACAGATATCGGCCAGAAAACGCGGCGAAATCTGTAGAAAATGTTCTTAAAATTAATTGAAACTGTACTCACATAGATGCTATTCGCAATAGATGATCACGATCCGACTCTAATCCGTATTCTAAATACCGTTCCATTAATTACCTGAACGATTACCTGGATTGTGAAATGCGTTTGTTTAATTTAACGCAACTTTTATTTTAGAAAAGAGAGAGAAACATTCTGTGGAGAATCAAGACAATAGGGAATAGCTTTCACAGAGATCTAACGGGTGATAAATGCATTCATTTGTTCTAATGTGAATTTAATTTGAAATGCTTAGTGAATAACATCCTTGTGAATTGAAAGGAACGTAGAGTGGCAGACTAAGAGAGCTAATTCGTTGAATAGCAAGTATTCATTTGATTGCGATGAGTATTTTAAAGATCTTTGTCAAAAGACATACTAAAACAGATAATTTGTTGAACTGACAGTCACATTGAAGTCTAAGAGAAAATTCAAACTAAAGTTCTGTATTTGGTTTCTTCTTAGTTTTAGGTGTCTTCTTCTCTTCTCTCTTTGTCTTCTCATCCCTTTTCCTCTCCTCGCTCGCCACCAATCTTGCCATTTCGAATATCGTCTCAACGGCTATTATTGCACCTGAAGATCATCATGTCAACATGTACAATTCGAAAACTGGAAAACCTTCATCCTTCTTCTTCTCCAACATCTCATCGTATTTCCGAGCATTCTCAGCGATTGTAGCTGACTCATCACGGATTGATCTGGCCAGTTTTGCGAGCATCGCAGGAACCTACCACATTCTTTCCGATCACATGCATTCACTGAGACGAACCTTCTGAACGGATCGCTTCGTTCTCTTTAGAATTACATCAAGGAAGGCTGCAGAGAAGGAGGCAAAATGAGTGATGTGCTTCTGAAGATAAAAGGACATTGAGAAAATGAGAGCTGGCAACCTTCATATCATCTTTCTGTTTGGGCTGGCGATCGAAATCGAATGATCGCCTGTGCTCCTCCATTATCTTACGAATGACTGCGGCAGAGCCAGTGTTAGTCTGCAAGAGGAAGTAGATATGAGCTGTCGTCTTCGATCTGCGAACCTCAAATATCCTTCCAACTTTCGTCTCAATCTGCTGCCTCGTCAGCTTCGAATGTCTCATTGAACTCTCGATCTTATTGAATGTCGATTCTAGACCGTGTTCGAAGTTATGGAGGTGTCTGAAACATCGGTTATTCATTGAAATCGAAACAAATATCAATGTGTTGAGCACGAACTAACCGCAAAAGCGAGCTCTTTTCCTTGGATTTCCACTCTCGCTCAACTGCCCATTGCGTCTGTGATTCGAATTGAGAGCACTTTCATCGCACAATTAAAATACTTCCAATCCCTTCTCCTTTGCCCAGTCGCCAATCTTACTCAATAACTGTTTCTCCGTAATATCCTTGTTATCCCTGTTGATCTTCATGAACTCTTCTCGATCTTTCGATGATAGATCACGCGCAAAATCGGCCTGAAATTACAATCGATCGAGTAGAATGAGTACCAAACCATACCGTGGCAAGGCTAAGAAATGACAGCCACAGTGTGATATGAAAGTGAAGCATGTTTCTCTATGGAATGGCCGCTATGCCACGTCCTTTTTATACCACTCCATTATGGGAATCGAGTGACGTGTCACTTCATCGATGATATTCTTGCATACATTAGAGTTGTAACCATACAAAATCATGAGTTCCAATTAAATTTCTATCATATTAATAGAATTCGCACAAAATTTGATAACTTTATCGATTGATAATCTTATATTCTCTGCACGTTAGTGGTGGTCGATCGGAATATTGATGCCTGATTCGCAGGGCCCTGGCTGTTTCTCACACTAGAGTCTTGGAATCGTTTCAGTCGCGTGAAGGATAAGATGGCATTTCTAAAATATTTGACTGTGGCAAATAAAACACATTTACAATCTACTCACCGGTAGTTCTTCACTCCAAAAATGACTATGAGAGGATCGAGCACAGGAAAGATTGTGAGTGAAAAAGAAACGAGGTTAGGGAAGACATTCAGACCTGTGATAGATTCTGTCAATAGTATAGTTTCAATGCAGTACCAGTCCTCGCAATGGGGAGTGAGATAATCCCTGCACAAGGAGCAAATACGAATACGAGTGGAATGATCATCTGAGATTGTTAATATGTGTTATTGATAAGACTTGGTGCTGATGTTAGAACTCAAGCATTGAAATCTCTGAGCAAAAGCGATAATTGCAGGGCGAATAATCGAACCTGCACGATAAGAATGTGAAATAGCTGCTTCTGCATTCTCCTCGTTTTCGCACTCCATGTTACAGTTACTTCCCTGCAAGTATGTTCTTGCCATCCACCACCACCCGATTTTACTCACTCAAAGTGCTTGAAGATTTTGACTGAGCAATAAATAATCACAGCGAGAAAAGTGCCCAGGAAGACGTCAAACGAGACCGTGATAACTGCTTTGGTCCAGCGGAATTGGTCTTCAAACTGTAATATCCCTTCTTCAAGATCATTTTCTGTTGTTGATTCTCTCACCCAGTACAACTGGGCGAGATACTCGAACCCATCGAACTCATCGACGAAGAAGGGCGTGAGATACTCTCGAGCTTCCGAATCGGGAGAGTACAGATAGAATGAACCCCAGCACCTAGAATGCGATCTCTGAGATAAGTTGATACAAAGAACGGAAGTAAGTAAGGATGCAGTCAATAAAGACTCACCAGATATTGCTTTCCACAATTACTGTTCCTAGAATGATAATCGCAGTGTTCCGCGGTGTGTAGAAAGAGGTTTTCAGAGGCCTGGAACAAATTTGCATGACCCTATCGAATTATGTGTCTCACATTTTCATGGCGAAGAATCGATAGAGGAAGAGGTGCATGAGAAGAGGCATCGTTTGCGAGAACGTAGCTGCGTAGTAGGAAATAGACAACTAAAAGATGGTTTATCAAACTCAGCAGTACAGTTTTCCAAACCTTCGAACTCCAAATCCCAGTTGCGAAAATGATGAAAGCATCGCCGTATGTGCAAGCAATCTAAGTTAAAACCTCTTTGAAACCTCTTCAACAACATTTGTTTGGAATAACTCACCGGCAAAGTAATAGCGTGAATAATCGTAAAGAAAATGTCATTGATGACAAACGAAAAGAGGAGAAACCGATAATTGCCAATATCCTTAGAGGTTCGACGAATGATAAGAAACAGAAGGACCAAATTGATGAACAAGGCAAAACCTAGAATGGGCATAGCTACGTTTTAAATTCGTATCTTTTCTCTTGGCCTACTCAGATTTACTCGTTCTGCAATAGAAAGTATCTCGTAGAGAGTCGGATTCATTTCCATTGCTTTGTGCAAATCTTCTGAATTCCTGAAAAAGGGCTCATAAACAAGAGAACCGAACTGCACAGAATGTGGAGAAAATAACAGGTCTTTAGCGTTTGAGGAATTGTGGTGAAGATGTTCGTTCATGGGTAATGAGCTGCTATTATATTTCACGTCTGACGCTTGAGCTCTTTAGTGCATCACGAACTAAGAAAGGAAAAACAGCAAAGGAAAACTAGTGCTTACAGAACCGAATCCAACGATAATGCAGTGAAAATACGAATGGAGTGTAATGAAAGGAGTTAGCTTCTAGTCATGAGGAGATTCCAGCAGGGAGGAGCTTCCTCAATTCACTGGCCTCGATTTTCTTGCGATATCAGGATTAACGTGTGATGTTTGATAGAGCTCACACCGTCAAACTACTGCTAGGAGCAATTTTCGTATCGGTATCGGAACTGCCGTCATAATCTTGCGTCAGCAATTCTTACTTTTTCTCAGAGTGAGATTGGAGACTATGGGACTCAGTCTTAGCCTGGATCAATAACAATCACTTCGTGAGCTGATTTCGTGTATTATTGAACTGTAGACATTGAGCTCCTTGAACTTTCTAAATTCGTCTGACTTAGATTTCGAACGGAGTATCATCCGCATCGAGCTCTTTTATCCGTTTTTACAATACATTGGATGAGCTCAGATGCGAGTGAGATACGGGTGAGTTGGGGGGGGGTCCATTAGTCGTTTGATATAAAATAGGAGCAAGGAGAAAATCACGTGATATGAGGCTGTTTGCGAGAGAGTCGAGCAAATCAAATTGGGTCTGGCACAGCCCAAAAATGTCGATTCTCTCAAACCGTGAGATTCGGGGTTCTTGAGGATGCTGATGACGATAGAAACTTCGATTTTTCATTTTGGACCTTTTCCGACCCCAGATGACGTCGCGTCGAAATCGGGGATGTGTGTGATAGTCGGCCCTCGAGGCCGCTAAAATTACGCTGCCGTGGCCCCCGGGGTAGAATTTGATGCTGATCACGCCTGTCGACTTCATTTTTCATCAAATATTTTTAATGCGCTTAAATAGCGAATTTTTTGCTTAGGCATTTGCGGGCTTAGCTTTTTAGACAGATCGAACCGGCTTGACCAGAGGATTTCAAAAAGGGGTTTGCG
>LS499178.1:69667-89892 GCA_900490845.1 Pristionchus japonicus | reverse complement strand
GAAGTCGACAGGCGTGATCAGCATCAAATTCTACCTCGGGGGCCACGGCAGCTTAATTTTAGCGGCCTCGAGGGCCGAGTATCACACACATCCCCGATTTCGACGCGACGTCATCTGGGGCCGGAGAAGGTCCAAAATGAAAAATCGAAGTGCCCATCGTCATCAGCACCCTCAAGAACCCCGAATCTCACGGATTGAGTGAATCGACCTTTTTGAGCTGTGCCAGCCTTTGCTCGACTCTCTCGCATACGGCCTCATATTGGAAAGGTCAAAGAGTAGTTCTACGAATGCGATCGAAGTTAGTCGTGGCTCGAAGAGTGGATGCGTTAGTCAGACTGAGTGCCACTGATGTATCACTGACGCGACGAGGTGAGACGACTGAGAAGATAGCCCTTCTGAAATAGGGAATTCGTGGGGACTGTATTCCATAGAATCAAGAGCAACCTATAACTTTTCACTCCGAAGATAACAATCAACGCATCGAGCATAGGGAATGTGGAGACCGAGAAGGATACCAAGTTCGGAAGGACGTTGATGCCTGAGAATTATCTAATTGTTATCAAACATATTTGCAGTTATCGAGCCCAATTTTGTCATTGGCAGGGAGATAATACTCGCGCAAGGAGCGAATACGAAGAGCATCGGAACAACTGTCTGAAATGAGAATGACACATTGTCAGTACTGAAGAACAGCTTGATAATACGTACCTGAACAATTAGTATTTTGAAGAGTTGTTTCTGCAAGGAACGCGTGCGCACGCTCCAATTTTGCTTCACTTGTCTAGAAATTAATCATCAACCTTATAACTTGTGGATGAACGCTTGCTTGAAATGATTGGAGATCGCGATGGAGCAATAAATGATCACTGCTAGGAACGAGCCAAGGAAAACGTCGAAGAATAGAGTGATGAAGGCTTTTGGCCATCGAAACAGTCCATCAATCTGCGAAAACTATGAAATGAACATATATTTTTCATAATTGATTTTGGAAAGATCGAAAGTGACAGTTCCTACCCAGTAGAGTTGTGCGAGGTACTCCAACCCTGCGAATTCATCTACAAAGAATGGTTCCAAATATTCGATAGCTTCCTCATCCGGCGTATACAAGTAGTACGATCCCCAGCACCTGCATTTCCACTTGTCACAATTCTTTCGATTCCACTCTGATTTACCAAATATTGCTTTCTACAACCACCGTTATCAACACAATCACAGCTGTATTCAATGGAGTGTAGAACGATGTTTTCTGAGGCCTGCAAACGTTTTCTCTTGTTCCACAGCTTATTTGAAGCTTTCATACATTTTCATTGCGACAAATCTGTAGATGAAAAGATGCATGAGAAGAGGCATAGTTTGTGAGAATGTCGCTGCGTAGTATGCTGTCGACAACTGGAATTAAACATCGACTATTGTTTATTGACGTAAAATGCCTTCGATCGCCAAATTCCAGTGGCGAAAATCATAAACGCATCGAAGTATGTGCATGCCAGCTGAAAATGTAGAAGAAAATTGAATGAATCATTGAATCAGCAACTTACGGGAAGCGTCAAGGCATGGATAATTGTGAAGTAGATGTCATTGAAAACGAATGCGAAGAGAAGAAACCGATAATTCCCAATGTCTTTGGAAGTTCGACGAACGATGAGATAAAGAAGAATGATGTTGATAATCAAACCAGTGCCTTCAATTCCAATGGACACTTGTGCTGATAAATCAAAACGTAATAGATAACAATACACACAACTTCGCTTACTAAGGTTGATGCGTTCTCCGACGAAACATATTTGGTAGAGAATATCCATAGAAATCGGTTCAATGAGCTTGCAATCAAAGGATCCGTGTAACCGTTGCCACAAATATTCTTCCTGATTCGGCGACTATGTTCAGCTTTAAGATTAATTATCTGATTTTGAACGGAACTGCCCAAACTGAGCTGTGGCTATTGCAATAACTGATATCACTGACTTGATTCAGTTCATTCTTCCTCCCACAGTGGGATATCGTCAGTTCTTTAGAATGTACTAACAACAATAATAGGTAAGGTTATGGGAGTCTGGCGAAGCTGTTCCATAGAACTCTTGAGGACTTTATCCGAACATTTCATGAATTTATCGAGTCCTTAGAAATTATTAGAGTACAATCAGATCTACAAACAATATTGAATCGCAAAAGAATGTGCGCAGTCCAATAATCATTGCAGTTGACTCGTAGACTGGGATGCCCTCCGGTTCAAGCCACCACTCGTTGCTGTTCGAAACGTGGAAACATTCGTCTGGCTTAGTCGAAGTATGGATTCTCCCACACGCTTCGGTAATACTGCCGCGAGGATTGCTTTCCTGCAAAGCTATTATTACTTCAATAGAGATCTTCGTTTTCAATGATGCCCGACGAATGCATTCACACCTGTAGCTTCTCACTCCTAAGATTACAATCAGTGCATCGAGCAACGGGAAGATTGTGAGTGAAAACGAGACCAGATTCGGGAAGACGTTTATCCCTGACTTTCGAGCTATTTTTTGAAAATAGAAAAGATTAAATACCCAATTTGGCCATGGGCAGTGAGATAATCCCCGCACAAGGAGCGTATACGAAGAGCATCGGAACAACCATCTGAGGAAGATTAACGAATTAATTGAGAGAAGATCTCGTGTTCATTTCATGAGAGATGGGATAAGGGATCATGTACTTGATGTGTCCACTTTCTAGTGTTTCGCAAGATCGTAACTACAGAAACAGGATACACGGAGGGACCAACCTGGACAATCAAGATGTGGAACAATTGTCTCTGCAGATTCCTCGTGCGCACGCTCCAAGTCGTAGTTATCTCTCTGAAGATTATCGAATTTATCCGAATATTGAGATTTCTCTGACTCAAAATGCTTGAAGATCTTGACCGAACAGTAGATGATCACAGCTAGAAATGTGCCCAGAAAGACATCGAATGAGAATGTGATTGCGGCTTTCGTCCATCGGAACTGGTCACCAATCTGAATCGCACGATGACTTTGCTTGCATTTTTCATCATGAACGCCAATTGTATCTCACCCAATACAGCTGCGCAAGGTAGTCGAAGCCTGCGAATTCATTGACAAAGAACGGTTTCAAGTATTCAACAGATTCGGGGTCGGGCGCGTAGAGAAAGAATGAACCCCAGCACCTGAGATAATGACGAGATTTGTTTTGCGACATCGATACACTCGGCATTGAAATCTTCGCTTCAAATCTTCGCCAATCCGTCTGACTCACCAGATATTGCTTTCCACAACAACCGTCACCAATACAATCATTGCAGTCGTCAACGGAGTGTACAGAGCTGTTTTATGAGGCCTAGAACATTGATTTTCATCGTTTAAAGCAATGAAAACTCACTTGGTCATTGCAATGAATCGGTATATGAAGAGATGCATCAAGAGAGGCATCGTTTGTGAAAAGGTTGCAGCATAGTATGAGATGGAGAGCTGAGTTTATGTTTCAATTTCATTATTCTTGTTTCGAAATACCTGCGAACTCCACATACTAGTAGCGAAAATAACGAATGCATCGCCGTATGTGCAAGCAATCTGAATGTTCTCGTTCTGATTCACGCATTGATACTCATTCGAACTCACAGGAAGCGTAACCGCATGGATTACACTGAAGAAGATGTCGTTGAAAACAAAAGCGAAGAGCAGATATCGGTAATTTCCAATCTCCTTGGAAGTCCGGCGAACGATGAGATAGAGAAGGACAAGATTGAGGAACAAGGCAATGCCTGTGGTGATTTGTGTGCATTAATGGGCTTCATTACAAATTTCACTCACTGAGATTGACTCGCTCTGCGATAGCCAAAGCTTGGTAGAGGATAGGATAAGTATCCATAACGATTTCCTGCGAAAACAGTTTGAGTCGAATGAGGAGTAATTAAGATCTTGCTCAGCGAAGCAGAAGCAACATAAATTTCGTTTTCATGCGAATAAAAGAAAAGACGTAGATGGGAAAGGGAAAAACGTCATCATATCAATAAGTGACAGTATTACAAAGTATCTCGGTGGGAATGGATATAAGTGAAAAGAACTCGCGATTCCTAGGAAATTGATGCACTAACGTCTATACACAATGAAGTGCACACGAGATCTCGAATGATTTCATGAACTTCTGATATTTTGATGCACGAATATTTCGGGATCACACGTCTGATTCGGAGAACGGAAAACTAGAGACTATCAAAAGATGGAAGGAAGATGAGGGAATGAAAATAAGAGATTGCAAGATTCGTCACGTGTATCTACTCATCAAAACATCGGAAGCAACGGTTGGCACATCTCGGCCATCTCACTGCGAATATGCTTATTTCGCCTGATTTTCAATGAATACATCAATGATGAATTTCAAAAATAAGGATCTGAAAAACCAATATTCCCTTTGTAACGATATTGTGCAGGATGTCTGCGCAAAAAAAAAATTATAATTGAAAAGCCACGATCCTAGACCAATTCTCACAGTGAGAAGACAAGGGGGCTATCGTTATCAATAACAGTCAAAGGTTGAGAACATGAGAATGAAAAGGGTAGGTTGATATTCATCGAGGAAAGGTCGAATAAAATCAACTTATTGTTAGTCCGAAGTACTCATGTCAGCGCAATGAGAGTACTCGAGGAATTTTTGCATTTTCGAATTGATTTTAGAACGTGAACGAAAAATAAGTCAAAGTCTTGCATCAAACAAAACTTCGCTTTGCGCCCTGGTAGTCAGTTCTATCATTGTCCATGTGATGATCATTCGGCAAAATAAAAGTTCGATTACGCTTCTTCGTTATTCGTTTACAGTTTTCCATGATTGCTCACATCATTACGCGATCGTGTGATTCCGGAGATGGAAATAGACTGAAAACTGCAGAAATAATCTCTCTTTGCAGAAGTGGGGTTCAAGTAGCAATGCGAAACGCAAAGCACAAAACAATTTGCAATTATGGTTATTATCAGGATCAAAGAGTGGAATGAATCGCTCGACTCAGAATCGAGGTCCGTGCTGTCCCATCTGATGAGGTCCTTCATGCGGCATTCCCTGCTGGAATATATTACGTTTACAATTAGAGATCTCAATTTATGTACTTCGTTTCGTTTCGTATGAAATGCACTCATGCCAAAAGAATGGCTTTGTTATACGACTTGACACAACTAGCCTGGAACTGCTGCTGTGCATTGGGTCCTTCGATGACGAGAACTCCGTGCTGGCCAGGAATCACAACTCGATTAGGATCTCCACCGAACCCTCCCTGCATTCCTCCCTGTAAGGAGACGCTTGAGTTTCCATTCCATGCTCAAATCTACAATCATAGCTTCTAAATCTGTCAAAAGACTGTAAGTACAAGTAAGTACATCTTCCCACTTCCTCCTTCATCAAATACGGAGATCTCTCTTCAAGATTAGTGAATAGAGTCTAGTCTGTGCACATCTTATAGCAATCTGGTCGTAATTTCAACACATCTCGCACTATTTACGCGAAAGATATTGCAAGTCGCGTGACGTTACGCGAGACGAATGAAGTTTGCGATAGTGCTCATGCACTTGTGTTTGATATTCATTACACATCCGTTTCCACGTTGGACTATGCAAATATGGCAGACCTAATCGAAGGAAACTCACGGGTTGATGCATTCCTTGATGGTGATGAGGTTGTTGAGGGCATCCCTGATGTCCTCCTCCCATCATCTGACCACCGAACGGCATTCCCATCTGTAATTCAGTTATTCTCTCATGAAGAAGCAATCGGCATGAAAGCAATCAATATTAGATGCGGACTGTTATGGTTTTCAGACGAAAAATAAATAATTAGCGTACCTGTTGCCCTGGAAATCCTCCTTGCTGCATCATCCCACCCTGTTGCTGCATTGGTTGCATCCCTCCGAATCCCATCTGCTGCTGCGGCTGCATCATTCCCGGCTGCATCTGCTGTCCCATCGGGTAGCCAAAGGGCTGCTGCTGCTGGGGTTGCTGTAAGTGAATAAAAATAATTTATTTTTTGGCACATTTCATCATGATTTCATGAAATATTGACTCACCCACTGACTCGAGCCGGTGCCAGTGTAATCGATCGGCATCTGGTAAGCTTCCTGAAACATCACGCGTTGTTTCATTCGAACTGATTACAACAGTACAATAAAATCAAAGCGTGAAAACAAAAATAAAAAAAGTGAATAGTGGGCAGTTCAGTTTAGGA
Organism: Pristionchus japonicus; assembly: GCA_900490845.1. Classification (NCBI taxonomy): domain Eukaryota; kingdom Metazoa; phylum Nematoda; class Chromadorea; order Rhabditida; family Neodiplogasteridae; genus Pristionchus; species Pristionchus japonicus. The sequence continues at coordinate 83,694 of LS499178.1, read as the reverse complement.
CAGCTGGTCAGTTAGTGAGACGGTGCAGATCTCACCCTGGCCGGATAGATCATGTGTACAGGCGGCGCACTGTCGTAGTTGCCGTCACGATGGAAGATTCGATTCAAGAAGGCCATCGATTGAGAGTAAGTGGATGAAGGGAGAGACTGATGAAGAATGGCTTCCGTTCCCTCTTCTAAACTTCTTTTGTTTGTTCTGACTCACTGATTGTCTCATCTCTCTCGATTTCAGCAGAGTTCAGGATCGAAGTCAATTGCTGATCACACAAACAAACTCTTCCCCACTACTGAAGAGTCAGATTGATTGATTGATTGATTGCGCCTATCATCAATGCGCTTCGTCACTACTCTTGAGAAAATGTGAGAATGTCACTTCAGCATCTACATGAAATTCATGATGTTCCCTCACTATGAATACAATACTGTCTGTAATAAAAAAAATGAATTACCGAAGTTTAAGAGCGATACTTTATTTTACTTACTCAAGGCACGGTATGGAAACATTGTACAACGAATGAAATGGAGGAAGGCATACAATTACAAATAATCACCAAAGCCGAATGGCGCAAACAGTGTGCGATGTGTGAAGCTAGTAAAATGTATTGATAATTACAGTAATCTTAGGGGAACAGTATGTGAACTACCATAATTTACACTCAATCAATCGATAATTACAGTAATCTGAATAGGACGGGGGCAGACTATCGATCTACTGGGCGAGTGCCTTCACAGCCTCTCCGATCTCCTTTGCCAGTTGATCCGCATCCTCCTGTGTATCTGACTCTGCGTACACACGAACAATGTTCTCCGTACCAGAAGGTCTACAAGGGGAGGAGATGACGTCATACATAATTGCTCACACACACATACTGAGAGAATAATCATCCACTCGTAATCCTTACTAACAGGATAATAATTCAACTGATTCAATAATCAATTTTCAAATTAGTAGCCGCCCTCTCCCCACCTGACGAATGCTCTTGCATTGGCTCTCTTTCCGACGAGATCATCAATCGTCGTCTGGAGATCGGCCGGATCCACGAGAAGAGTCTCGTCAGGAGTAGTAAGGAAGCGAGAACGATCAACCACCTGGTAAGGGGAGGGATTACGGTGGTATTGAGTGTTCACGATAATTGGACTCAGTTGCTACTAATGACTAACGAATTAATTAATTTATAGTTAATTAACGCAGCGGAACAGTATCCCTCCTTACCGGGATCTTCAGCTGCTTGGAGGGCGCATCCTCGTACATCGCCGCCCAGTCCTGCACCGTCCAGTCGTAGTATCTGGAGAGGATGAATAGTAAATGAGTTGCCTTCTCGATGCCTTCTCTCCTTCCATCTAATATATACCTTGAAATGAGCACGAAATGAATAACAATACATCATTTCCAGATCATTTCCCATACCGTACTAACCTGAGAATCAGCTCGACGGCTAGTAGATCAGCCATTGCATCTCCGACGATCATATTGATCACGCGACTCATAATCCACAGACGACGCGCCGCATCCGTCTCAGAACTGCAAGATGAGATAAGATAGATCTATCGTATTCAATATCCATACAATCGCCGTCTGTTTCACGGGCTGCGTTGTCACGTAGAGTTTCTCTCTGTTTAAACTCTCTAATGACTTTAGGAAGCTGACAATTGTGAAACCAGAAACGGGAGTCAAAATTAAGATAAACCCGTCTCAACATCTAATAAAACATCTTTCTCGAGGAATCACTCACCTCTCAAGCATATCGAACCACTTCTCCTTGAAGGTGGCCGTTCCGTGTCCATTCGCCTCGAAATAGATGGCACAATCGTATTTGCACGCCTCGTGATGGAGATGCTTCACTCCAGTCGGAACAAAGATCGGCGTCGTTTCCTGATGGCATAATTAATAATCAACTATTATACTAATAATAAATATTCCACCTTGTAAGTGGAGAATAATAATAATAATTATTATAAACAAAAATATTCCGAGCAAATGTGTAACACTAAGGAAATGAGCGTGTGAAATGCGCAGGAGGACTAGCCACAATGGTCACTATAAATAAAAATATTACTGTAGCAGAATGATATCCAAAAGGTTTATTAAAGTGTACTACTCACCAATTGCTCCCTCATGTACTTGCTCGAGTTTCCATTCGCGTACGCAGTCTGCACAATGGCGAACGTCGGCTTGTGACGCAGCTTCGACTCCGCCAGATGCTGTAAAGGGACAATAAAGTTAATTGACGATAAATCGAGGAACGGTAGTCTGCCGGATTACGGTAGCCCTCCACTCACATCCTTGTAGAACTTGGCGATGAGCAACGCGATCTTGTCACCGTCGAGAAGCTCGATCTGGAGAGAGAGGAAAATCGATAATTAAAAAATCAATAATCCATTCTACCGTTCCGTCCTCCTTTTTGTAGAAGTAGACGAGTCGATCGGCGTCGCCGTCGAAGACTGCGCATCTGGAGGAGAGTATCGATCAGTATACGATAGGAGAAACGGTACGGTAGATACCGTGTACCTCGCATTGACGGGGACGTCCTCGAAGCCAACAGGTGCCTCGCGAGAGATCTTCACGAAGTCAGCTCCACACTGCAACAATCGATATTCATCCACAGTAATTCATCGCTACCGTATACCTGGAAGTTGAGTGGGCCGACCTCGTTGCGGTAATCGATCGAGAGTCCGCCTCGAGGCAGCTTCCTGTACAAAATGATTGATGATCATGACACCACACCCGCTCCGTTGACTCACTTGGCGAGCATGCGCATCTTGGGTGCCCCGATTCCGTTGGCGCAGTCGAGGTACAGCTTATTCTTGTACTTCGTCTGCGGTGTGTCGATCATCTGAATTCAATATTCAAAAATTCTTGTTGCAAGACACCATTATGCTATCGGGCTTTTCTATGCTTCTCCGAAAAGAGTAGATGGCTAGAACTCTTTCGGAAGGGAGATATAGGAGAGAACAGGGGCTACGTTGACATGGACAATACCTTGAAGAGGTCATTGAATGTCTCTCCATGGTGTCTGTAGTAGCCCTCTTCCCCTGTCGCTGCCCACGTCGGACGATTGTAGCAGTAGACGATGTAGTGCAGCTGAGGAGTCGTCAGCAGACCTGAGATGGAAGAACATCATAATTATGTATATTTTTACGACGTTAATTTCTTTCTAACACTCACAATTCTTCTCACTGTTGCGCATTGCATGCAATATGGCTGTGAAACGCACATATACATTCTAACAAACTTATTTTATCTCTAATAGCAAAACTTGCGCCATTCCATGTTTATTGGTCATTTCGCGGGTGTTGTCTATTTTTGGCAAGTGAAAATATTAAGGCAACGGGATACGGTATTCAGTAAAAACAGAGATGTTATTATTCAGCGTCCCTAAGCAGAACATGGCAATTAATGATCATCAATTGCATTGGAATATTACTACAGTTCCACTACATAATATAGTGCATCTCGTTCCTCTACAATTACCATGTTACACGGAAGGTATATCTGTTATCGCGAAATTGTTTAACCTCGACCGCACCTCTATCGGAGAACTGAGTTCTGAACAGTGCGACTCCCTCCTTGACAGCCTGAGTGAGGAGAGTGCCCGAGGCACGCGTGTCCCTCCCACACAGCACGACAGAGTTGGGTGAGCCGAGGGGAGGATCATTCACCTGACGAGAGAAGGTTGAGGATACTGTACTCGCAAATACGTGTTGCGCGTTCAACACTAACTTTCCTCGGGTTCAATCAATATGCCGCTCCTGTATACCTGTGTCTCGAGTGCGCGCACGGCCGTCGGGAATTCCTCATCTGACGCGTTGACGAGCTCGGTGGCGTAGCTCTGCAAGAGAAGACTACCGTAATCTCGTCTACCGTACTCCTACCGTACCTCCCACTCCTCGGCGAGCATTTCTCCCTTCGGATCGATAATCTTGACACCGTTGTCCTGTTCCGGATTGTGCGACGCCGTGATCATCACACCCACAGCTCTGCCCGTTGTGCTGGAAGAGAGAGAATTGTATTGAGGTTCCTAAAAATACCGAACGCTAGCACAACAAGTGTTTGTGTAGGTAATATCCCACACAAACATATCTTGTGTTTACCAATAACGCACATATTTGAGATCAGTTAATTAATTAATCAAAAAAAGCTTGGATAATAGCGCGCACAAACTGGCGAATGACATTTGGAAACTATCCGAGACAGTTACCTCGCGTAAAATATCAAATAAATAATTAATTTTAAAATAAGTCTTGCTGACCGCGCGAGTGGGCTCGGGATCTGCAGCTATTCGAACTTCGTGTGTGAATACGAACAACTAAATTATGCTACTAACAATAAATAGCCCAACTAACCGGGCGCGTAGACTGGCGAGGTATCCGATGCGGTAGGCGATGAATGTCATGCGATCCGCGTGCTCACGGAAACCTGCCGTTCCATACGAGAAGCGAGTGCCAGCTGCGATCGGCCTGCAACAGTATTGGAAGGAAGTTCCTACTAGGAACAAAAGGGAAGAATAAAACGGCAACAACAGGTACCACTCTAATTAACAAGCATTGCTTTACAAGCCCTGGGTCACTCAGGCTCCAAATTCATCACGCACAATTGAAGTATTTTCAGGAAACAACCCAAGTTCCAGCTAATAAAGAAACAAACAAACCGTACTTGTTCTCTCCGAGATGGTTGAGGTTGCCATCGCGAGTGAACTGCTTCGGCACGACTACGGGAATTCTATCCGCCATTCCAGCTGCAATTTGTTGATTAGAAACGCGACAATACAAGGACGATTGGCCATACGAGTGACCACAAGTGCCTTATCATCTAGAGTCGCTATCTTATCATGTATCAATACGAACGAGCGCATATCGCCCCGAAACTAGGTGCTGATACGATTTGTATCAAATGCTAGCGAAACAGATCGTGAAAGTCATACTGAAATACGTGATATTTAACGAAATAGCTCGTTAAGAGCCACGTGGCGAGACAACACGTTCAAATATAGCGTACCCATGTTTCGATGAGGATATCCGGAGCTGAGGGGGGCAGACTAACTAGCGAGCAGTCGAGGGGAGCGAGTGGGGAGCGAGAAGAGCGCGAGGAGATCATTGTAGCCTATCGCGGAACCGTGGGAGATCGTTAGGAAGCGCGAGACGAAAAACTCAACTCGAAATAAAGTTAGTTTACGGTTGACTTGGAACTTAGCCAGCGTGCGCGGATACGGTAGGCGTTCGGTTTTGCGCGTTGCTGCACATCTTTCGCGTGCAGGTGCGTGATATTTGACACCTTTTGGTTACTTACAGCAGTATTCGTACGATTCCGTCCGAAACAGCTCTGGAAGAGATAATCTCTTCTCCTGAGAGTGGGAGAAGGTAACGGCACGTCTTCTGTCCATTCTTGCAATTAATGACTACTATTTTCGTCCCGAAATCGCGAAATTTTGCCTCCTGACTAGTGAAAACAACGAATTTTCGTGAGAATAGGGTCCCGTGATTTGCCCAGTAATATTTTCACCGAAGTGTGGGAAATCGTGAAGTTTTTCCTTTAAAAAAGTTATGCTCGCAATAGTAGTTTATTTTTTTATAGATGAAGAGCGGGAAGAGACAATTGCACACAAATTACGTTCGGGTTTGACACAGGCGACGAATAATTATCTAGCGAAGATTTCGGTAAAGACAGACTTTGAGGTACATTTCTGAGATGGAAACAAACAGGAAACACTTGTTGCACAATGATGAAGGGAACGAAGATTGCTTTGAAGGAGTGACACGGTTGCGAGAGATTGCAGGTTACGGTAGTTATCGTATCCTTAGAAGGTAGTGAGACCCTTGGGCGCCACTAGATCGAGCACGGACTTGAACAACTCCAGTCCGAAAGGAGTATCGACCTGAAATGATTGTGTTAGTATTACGGTACTATAGTGAAGGTCAACATTTGGATCGGAGCTATCACTTACGAAACTATTGTCGGACTGGCCGAAGATCGAATTCCACAAGTCACGCATTCTGTTAACAGCCTGAATATTGGTTTTTCATTACCGTGATCTCTACCGAGCTACAATAACCATCTACCGTAATCCACTCACCTTAAAGTAGGTGTTCTGGATTCCGTGGGAGTGCACTGAGGTGTGACACGAAGCGTAGACTCCTCCGACCACAATCTTTCCATTCGAAGTCATTGGAGCGTAGATTCCCTTCTCGACGACACGGTCCGACTTCACCACGCGCACCTAAACGACGGATCCCATCGTTCTTTATTCTCCGGATCTCTCATTTCCCGGTCAGCACTCACCTCTCGCACGTTTTCTCCATCGACAGAGTACAGGCAGTCGCCCTCCTTGACCTCCTCAGCGTAGACTGCGGATCGGCTCACTGCCTCTACAGCCAGATTTTGGCCGACGTTACCGCAGTCTCCCTCAAAGACCGTTGCGTTTATTTTCCGGTCCTGGAGTGCGTCTTCCGGCTCTTACCTTGTAGATGTAGTGCTGGGCAGTCAGCTTGATCGTGCGACCGTCCTCGGTCTCGAAGCGGTGGAACTCGGCGACCTACAGAGCCGGCATTTAGAATGTTCCGCGTTAGAAGAACCGGGATTTTTCAGAGCCGTTATTTAGCAACTTACGGTCTCGGGATTGCGATGGAGCCAGAAGGTGACGGGCACGTGGGTGATTCCAGAGGGAGAGAGGGTCAGCACGAAGTCCTGAGAAGGAAAATGAGATACTGCATTCCATGCATCAACAATTCAGGACATGCTGTCACAAAGTATTCTGGGAGTTCCATTCCTGACTCACATCCTTCTTCAACTCGTCCATTCTCTTCTCGCTTCCATCTCCCATCTGCACAGTCATATCAGCTGAGAAGCAGAGCATGAAACCGCCTCCCTGGTATGCGACCGGGAACTGAAAAGGGAACTGATCTTCGGAATCGTTTCATGACTATCGAGTTGTTCAAAACGCTTGTGTTTCTGTTCTCGCTTTGTTTTGACTTAGTGCAGCATAGAGGGATAACGGGAAGAGAATGACTTACGTATCCAGCCTGGGCAGCAACTGGAGCAGCAGCGACGGGTCCAGTGAACTGAGGAGGAGGGAAGAACTGGCCAACGGGAGGCTGAGGAGGGGGAGGAGGAGGCTGCACGGGAAGGGGCTGCTGAAATGTTGACATGAAGTTGGAATTATATCGATCGACAACGCGTATCCTTTGGATGAACAGACTTTTTTTCATAATCCCGAGACTACTCCAACTTTCCCACCTGGTTGAACTGCGTTCCAGGCGGCAACTGCACTCCATCTCCTCTCACGATCTCCTCAATCACTCCATTCTCCTCGAACGATTCACGGTGCACATGCTGCAATGTACTTTTGGATTAGCGAGCTTTAGTAAATCGCAGAAAGCATGAGTACACCACGCACCTCGCGGGAATGATGCTCATGCGAATTGTGCTCACGAGAGCGATGCTCATGGGAGTGGGAGTTGGAGTGAGAGTGAGATCCGTGACTGTGAGATCCGTGAGAGTGCTGGTGACTTCCTCCGTGTCCCTGTCCACGATGAGGAGGAGGAAGCGGCTGATTCACGGATTGAAGGGGCTCCTTAGAGGAAGAATGGATTACGGTAGTCGGGACTATTGATTGATTGATTACCTGGTAGGCACGAGGAGCGAATCGAACGTCGGCTCGCTCTGGCTTCGCTTCCTTCTCGTAGAAGTCTGCAATCAATGTTTATTGATAATTTTTCCATTTCTTAGTACAGATGTACTCACAGTCATTAGCTGAAGAGCAAGGGAAAGTGATGCCCAGCAATTTCAGGTAGCAGATCTTTTTTGAAAAGTGAAAGTGTGTGGGCAGGGGATAGGGGAAAGGGTGGCAGCCCTTTGTGTCACAGGGAGATTGATTAATGATCAGGGCAAAGGGAAGGAAGAGGATGACTGTTGCAAAAGCTGCCCAGAGCGAGTTCTCAAGAGCAGAAAAAGAACAAAGGTCGATTGGATTTAATTACCTAATTCTAATTCGGCTGGTCGGACTGTGTGCTGATCAAACTGTATACACGGTGCGCATCATTCGACTAGTAGGGATTCCGTTCATTGAAGACGCGCGGTGTTTGTGATTATTCAAACTGGACTCACTGGTGGGTCCGGGAAGAGGAGCACAGGCAAACCTACGGATAGATACATCGTAGCTGATCCTGAAGAAGAGAATTGAGAAGTTAGAAATACGAATGAATGCGAGATTCTACTGGAGATGCGCATGAAACGTAATGAATGGGCAATGGCAAATGCAACTCACGAGTGGTCGAAGTTGACCGTCTTGGAGATATCCGCGATGTAGTCGAATGCATACTGAGTACCCTCGGAAAGAACCTGAATTCATTCTTGCAAGATTTTCTATATTCTAGATTCAGTTCATCATTGCGAGGAAGCATACTCGAGAAGAGAGAACTGGTGCTGACCTCTCCTCCCACCACAATCTGCCCTCCTCCGACCGTCGCCACTCCTCTGTCCTCCGATTGACGGAGAGCATCGTAGACACAACACCTGAGTGTCGTCCTGGAATAAGAATACCGTTTATTCTTTCGATGTCGTCTTTTCCTGTGGTTCCAGATTGTCAATTAGTGCACGGATCTGTGCTACCCATCAGAATCACTCACGGGTAGGCCGTGATGTTCAGCAGAGGGGCGATTCCTCCCACCCACGAGTTGATTCCAGAACAAGACATCGATCCGAAACCGGGCTCGCACCGCTGAGAAGGGCATCATTTTCCATTTTGATTCGATCGGTTAACACCCACGTTAGTGACAGATCATGAACAATTGCGAAGATGCAAACATCTATGGAAGGGGAAACATTATTCGATAATCAAATGCTCACAGCGGCTTGCAGATTTTGGAGTCGGACATCTCCCTGGGTGAAGGGAGGAATCGACTTGGCGTCTTCCACTCGAGTGAAGCCATCGGCGGTTCCGCGGATACGGTAGAATGCCGCCTGTCAAACAATCGATAAAGCATTGACACTACGGTAGGCATGATACGGAGACAACCGTACCTGGTGGGAGTACGGCTGACCAGATGGAGCCCATCCGAAGCACGTCGGTCGAGCGCATCCGAGCACTGGTTGGCCGTCTTCCATGACCTGAAACGACCTTCGTGCCACACTTTCAAGAAAATCATCAGAAAAATCCGTGAGAATCGAGCGGAACAACTCTGAAAACGATTTACTGCTGAAAAATGATCACCTCGAACGAGAAGGGAATCGTGGACTCCCCACAGAACGAAGCGTGGGCGCCAGTGGCCAGAAGGACACTCGCCACGAGTAGTCGTGTGAGCATCGTGTTGCTGGTTGGTTGTGTGAGCCCTGACGACGAATACTAATCAAAAATGTGTACACAAGCGTATCTAAGGTTTGGCGAAATGGGCGGAGCGAGCGTGAAACGAGGAAAGGATTGGCAATTTTCGAAAGATAATGAAGTGCGAGATCAATGCGCGCGATCAAGCTTGGATGGGGAAGATCGAGAGATAGAGAGAGGTGCGCGCCTCTTGGAAGATGAGGAGAAAAGGGCTAACCCAGTTCATGATTAGAGAGATCGAGAAGGAAGAGGAGATTACGGGTGAAAGAGTGAAAGTTGAAACGAGTCAAGAACGATCTTTCGACATTTATCGAGGAAAGAGCGTTCAGTGAAAGCAGAAAGGGTTCAACGGCCACTCTTCAGCTCGTTACATTATCTTGTGAAGCAAAGATGAAGAGGAGATCAAAGAAAGTTGAGAAGGAATGGAGAAGAAAGAACAAGCAATCTCTTCGAGGAATGAAGGTGGAAGATGAGAGAACAAGGAAAGGAAAGGAAGTGTGGAGGTGGTTCCAGAGTGACCCTCCCCCACTGCTCCCTCTTTATACCATACCCCGGCCGGTGGGTGGACACTTCTTTTTCATCATATTTCCCCTTTGTGTCGTTAGGAATGATCCACTATCGTTGTCTTCCCCTTTGTCCAGTGATATTTGAAATGAGAGCGAAAGCTGAAATGGAGTGGGAAGTGGGAAAGTGGGAATGAGAGGGTGCGACCGTTCGGAGATTGATTGCATTTAGTGAAATTATGTCCTCCATTCTTCGTTTTGGCTGCAGTATTTTACTCGTAATGAATATGATGTTACCCTATTTTCTGGTTCTCTGTCACGAAGCGTCTTATTTGCACGCCGCTTCTCGATTCGAGAGCAGAGATGACAGTCCGTAAGACGTGCTGAACAGCCCTATCCTTTTCCTTCCCAACCTCGTCTTCCCCAACAGTTCGATCAACCGACTAAAACGAGAACTCTGCTTCTCGACGATCCCACGCTCTTCTTTCTCTTCTCTCTTGCAAGGCACACTTCGCTTTTTGTGCCGTTCCCCATTCCTCATCTCTCGGCCGAAATCAACGGCCAAAGAAGAAGAAGAGATCCGCATACACTCCTAGGATAGTGATTGGCCGAACTGAAATTGGCAATTAGGCAAAAAAGATATGGATGAGTGTGTGTGGGGAGGGAAATCACCTGGATTGAAACCTGCCCTGACTTTTATTGGAAAGGATGCCGACTTCCGCATCAATTGCATTAAATTACACATTACTTTCACTTGTATGTGCGATTGTGATCTTCCGAACCTATTCTTGTTTTGAATGAGAAATCATCAACTATTATTGTACGACCATTTTGATAGAAGTGATAACTTGACTATTTGGTGAACTCCCAAGTGAACTTAACCAGACTGTCGTTGTCATGATGAGAACATCGTAATTGAGTCTCGAGGGAGTTTCGACAGCTTTCGGTTAGTTCAATAAAGCGCTTTATCACTCTCGTTATGCTTATCAGCGACTCGATTGTCCATGCCCAATGTGGTTAGTCTATTTAGCCTAATTGCACTGACATTGACTTGTAAACAACATCTCCTAAGCAATAGACTCAAAGAACCCGCTTCCTAAAACAATTCAGCCGCGGGAATAATAGCAAATGCGTTGCTTCTCTACTGTATTCGTCGTCATACTCGAATCTCGCTCGGAGCCTACAAGCAACTGCTTACAATATTCGCTTCGGTTGACATCTTCTTGACTGCAGTCCACCTTATCGTTAATCCGGTAATCTTACTCTTTCGTACAAAGCCAGGAAGTTCATCACAACAGAAACTGATCATAGTGAGGACTACATTCGGTCTGGTTTCCGAAACCTTCGAAGATGCGGTTGGTTACAATGCCATCTGCTGCTTACCAACACTGGACATTACAGCTATTCCCCAGTCTCTACGGAGGCTGCTTCTCAGTCCCTTTCACTCTGATGAATGTCCACTTCCTCTATCGTTACTTCGCTGTTCAAAGGATGCATCTGATACCTCTCTTTTCAAATGTGGCTTTCATCTTCTTCCTTGCATCGATTCCCTTTTCGGAAGTGTCTATTTGGTGAGGTTATTCAAAATGGCGAGTTTCAATGTTTTTGATTAGGTTTCTGCTCAACTATGTTGGAATGTCCAGTGTTGGTCACGATGGAGCGATTGAAGTTGTTCGAGCAGAGTTTGAGAGAAAGCATGGACGGAGTATTGGAAGGGGAGGATGGATGATAATGGAACACTGGGTGAGAACTGTTCATTGCGCAGTAATTATCTAGATCTCATTTGAATTGGGCGCACTTAGGAACATGAGCTATTCATTGTATTGCAACTTTCAGCGGGAAGATTATCAGTATGAGGATCCGTGGTACATCCTTACACTTTTCCTATTCGATGTCGTTATGTCACTTTCACTGACCACTGCCCTTACTCTGGGCACACTCACTTTCATTGGCATAAGGAGAGGAATAACTGTATCGCAGAACAAGAAGAGCATTGAACTCAAACTGCTTGTGGCAGTTACTGCTCAGGTGATCAATGTTCCGTCAACAGTTTCACCAAATTTGAAATCTTTCAGACACTCGTCCCCTTCATATTCGTGTACATTCCCTACTTTTGCTGTCTTAACTTCCCTCCAATCGATATCCCAGTCGAATTGATGGCTGATCTGTGCATGTTCCTCACTTCGTGCTTCCCTGTCTGGGACGCCGTCATCGTCATTGCACTGATGACAGACTACCGTCACGCGTTGTGGGGGATGGTGATGGGAGGGAAGAAGACGAAGGCCTCAATCGCATCTGTTACGCAGAGATCGACGACTGTTGTGAAGCATGCGTGAAGAAACGATAAATGAAGTCAATGAATCAGCTTCATGCTCACATAATCAGAGAGTGTGAAGGTAGCGGAAAGAATTTGTTGATCATCGTATATTGATCGTGCACTTACCATTAGTCAAACGATACTTATTAGTCATCATTACTAGAAAATGGGATTTCCCCTGGGAGAAACGAATGAGTTTGATACGAGAAATGGACAACGTTCACAGTAGTCGTCAATGCTCATCAGTGACTCGGTTGTTCATGCTCAATGTGGTTAGTTTCGAAGTGTAGATTAACCTGATAATTATATATTCGTCTTAGCCTCCGGAATAGTGACGAATTCACTGCTATTGTACTGCATTCATCGACATACAAGAATTGTACTGCATTCATCGACATACAAGAACATCGCTCGGAGCATACAAACAACTACTTTCCATATTCGCCTCCGTTGACATATTGCTGACCATCATTCATGTTCTTGTCACACCGGTGAGTCCGACCATCGTTACATCAATCATCATATTGTTCAGAAACTAATCATCGTGTCTACGACGTTTGGTCTAGTTTCAGAGACCTTCGAAAATGCGGTTAGAAGTTCATTCTTATCGATTACTCTTCCTGGTTTAGATATTCCCCAGTCTCTACGGAGGAATATTCTCAGTCCCGTTTACTCTGATGAATGTCCATTTCCTCTATCGATTTTTTGCTGTGCGAAAGCCGCATCTGATCCCTCTCTTCTCTAATCCACTGTTCATTCTGTTCCTTGCATCGATTCCGTTCTCGGAGGTCTCCATTTGGTGAGTCACGCACTCGAAATGTAAGAAAACCGATCATTGCTTACTTTAGGGTTCTGATCAATTACGTTGGTATGTCTAGCGTTGGCCATGAGGCCTCGATTGAAGTCGTTTGTGCGGAGTTTGAGAGGAAGCTCGGTAGAAGCATTGGTCGAGGAGGATGGATGATCATGGAGCATTGGGTGAGAATGATGAACTTAATTTACCATACCACGCTCATTGGTCCATCCATTCCTCATGGGAAATTCGGGCGAATGAATCACAATACTGATATTAAGTAGGTCTATTTTCAGCGTGATGACTATCACTATGAAGACCCTTGGTACATTCTGACGTTGGCTTCATTCGATACTGTAATGGTTATCTCGTTGACAACCGCCCTCACATTGGGATCACTGACCTTTGCCGGGATTCGGAAAGGAATAACAGTCTCGGATAACAAGCGAAGTATTGAGCTCAAATTGCTCGTAGCGGTTACTGCTCAGGTAACAGTTTGGCAGTATTTTGAGAAAATTGTATAAAAATGAGAAAAGGTTTCCTTTCGTCAGACGCTCGTTCCCTTCATCTTCGTCTACATCCCCTACTTCTGCGTACTCAACTTCCCTCCATTCGCCATTCCCGTCGGATTCATCTGTGACCTCACAATGTTCCTCACTTCGTGCTTTCCCGTCTGGGACGCGATCGTCATCCTCGTGCTCATGACGGACTATCGTAATGCACTGTGGAGAATGGTGACGAGACGGAAGCAGACTGTCGCAGTAGCATCAGTCACACGTTACTCCTCCATGATGCCCTCGGAGATTATGACTCGTCTTTAGTTATGTGCTTCGATAAAGAATTGTCGTTAGTTGAAGTTCAAAGGAATTACGTGAATGATATTGAAAAGTAAACATGATTAGAGATGATAAAGGAAGAGTGAAAGGCAGGGTCTTCCTCTCCGCGCAATGATGAATGAGAGGGAGAGGAAGAGTGAGAGGGAGGGGATTAACTCTTCCGGAAGAGTGAGAGCTCTTCCGGAAGAGTAGATACGGGTTTTCGCGCGTTTTAGACCGGTTCTGACTGGATTTCGAGCTATTGAGCTTAACATTTGCATAA
>LS499178.1:30768-43863 GCA_900490845.1 Pristionchus japonicus | reverse complement strand
CATCTCGGTCTGCTTGTCCCCAGAGGCGAGCGTCCTGGCGTTGATGGTGCCGATGTAGAGATGGCGACTCATCGTGGTGGCAATACAACTCCCGCGTGCCAACGCTGCTGGGAGAGGGACACTAGGCGGAGGGAATCGGAGACGGAGGGACGAAAATCGCACCCAACCGCTCGCCACTCACTTTAGAACCCAGAATGAACATGCATCTGCCCGTTGATAAATTTGAAGTAAATGGGGCACTAGTTCAGCTGGCTCTTGCACTCGGAACTTTTCTATTGTGTTTCTACACTGCGAGTTTCCTATTCATCAACAATTTAGTGTTCTTCTCAGCAAACATTCTCACTGGTCTCGCACGATCACGTGAGTTCTTTTTGAAACATTTATTCGACGAGCCATGAATATCTCGGAAACTTCTATTTTGAATGCTCCAATTTTTAGTAACTCAAATCTTCATGGCTACCTACATGATGCAGTTTTCAACCAAAGATACGATGGCTACAAATTCTGCGAGAGTCTCCGCCATTGCGGGCTCAAGGTTCAGTTTTTATAGTGCATTGACGTAGCGGTTCCTCATCAGCTTGATCATCGCCGCTTCCCTGTACATATTCGTAGAGGGCGCGGAGTCGAATGTTGAGGACGAGCTAAAATCGGATGAGTATCGATATTACAGCGAAGAGGAGACAAGGTTTGCTCAGAATTCAAAGGTTGATATGACGAAGCACCTCCAGACTCATGTTCGGTTCCTTCACGGCCCTGCTATTCATCAGTTTCGTCATGCATTGCTTTCTTCCGAACAGGTTCGAAAAACTAAGAATTCCTCTAGCGTTTCTAATTGAAGGCAGATCAAGGACAGTGTTGAATCGAAGAACCCTCGGCAGAAGCTTTCCGCAGAAAAGGAAACAAGTTAGTGGGAGAATGATTTCTCATGCGAATCAGACTATTTTAGAAGCTATCATCGCAACCATGATCGATCCATCTATACTGAAGTTGATTCCAGTAACCAAGAATCGTTTTCATTATCTAGCTGAGTAATAAAAAAATTATAGGTACTGATCAATCAAGGAATATTCCAAGCTTTCGCAATGGGAATCTATCCGACTTCGTTGCAATTTTCATCCGTTATTTCAAGAGGTTTCGAAGAAAGCCTTGATCAGTTTCTTTATGTTTCGTTAAGAGTATCCTCAACTGACTGCATACTACGCGTATGCAATGTTTGCTGGCAACATAGCTTGTTAGTCACCACTTTTCAGAATTTTTTACATAATTTAGAATAGGTGGAATAATTATCGATCCACTATCGAAATGGTTTCGTGATTTCGGGCTGCGGCCGATCTATTTCCTCACGCTCGCACTTGAAGTGAGTATTTAGTAGTTCCGACTCCGATTCGAGATCACGAATTTGACTTGCCATTGACAGGTGCTTATGACTGCTACCTGCTGGTTAACCGTTCCTAACTGCTCAACTGGTCGACCTACCGACGAGAGTTCGCTGATCAATCCAAAGTAAGTCAATGCATGTTTCTGAGAATGAAAGACTCTTGATGCAGTCTCGTCTGTGTTCTTTTCGTTTCTTTCCTCTGCGGCTTCATCGATTCCACGACGAATGCATCGAATACCGTGTACTGCTCCAGGATTCTTCCAGGTAATATTTCAACAAGGCAATGATTCAACCAGTTTACGACTGCTTGAATGTTAACCTTCTTTACTGGGAACCGAGATTGTTTACAGGGAGAGCCTCACATACGTTCGCCGCAGCTCGTTTCTACATTGTGAGTAAATGAATCTAACAGTGATGGTTCTTTCTAATCTCAGGGAACATCGTCAGCGTTGGTCTTCTTCTTCTCGCCATCACTTTCAATGACTCATCATGCTCTGATTAAGGTGTGAAGTTGAAAAATCTCAGACAGCAGTGCATTTGTTCAGATATTATTCATCGCACTTGCTGGAGTTGGATTCGCCAGTGCTGCCAATGAAATCGATGGAAAGGAGAGTGAATCTGGCAGGATCGCAGTTGAACTAAAAGAAACAATTAGACTGACTTCTCCAGAAGGCATTGATTCGTGAAGATTATTTTCAAAACGCCATCTGACTAGTCATCTACCATATTTCTTTCGTTGCTATCTATGAACGAAAGTGCCTGAATAAACAAATTCATATTTCAGCGTATCGTATCAATACATACATATGAGAAATTATTTTATTTGAAGTTTCGAATCCCATTTTCTGGATGTAACGGCTGTTTCACCAGGACAAGGTCTAGCCCATCCCACACTTTTAACGAGCACATTTTCGCACATTTTGAACGGCCACGTATTCACACACTACAACTACGCGCACATATCAGACACGTTTGTTGTGGTCGCTGGGAATAGATGGGGGTTCGTTCACAATAGGAAAATTCTGAGATGAGAACATAGTAACAGGTGGGAAAGGGGCATGACATCAATACTATGAGTCGAAATTATGCTGCAGATGTGAATTGTTCAACTATTGGCGCGGGCTGTTCTTTCCGCATTCGGATCATGCCCACCAGACCTTTTCGATAATCAGTAATGAGAAGAATGACGACAATGGCATCCAAAACGGGGAAACACGTAGTGAATTGAGGGCCGAAGTCGTGAAGGACAGTTATGTTCACTCGCCAGAAGGGAATGTTGATTGTGACAAGATACGGAATGTACACGAATACGGTTGGAACGGATGCCTGTAAGGGATAAGACTTTCTTCTTTCAACTATTTTGTTTTTGAGGATGTAAACATGTTATGAATTGGTGCTTACTTGAGCGCATAGTGCAATGAGCAATTTCTTCTGTATCTGACCGGCTTTTGATGATATCTGATAAGTTCTTCGTATGTGGTAGAAGGTGAGAGAAGCTAATGAAGAGACGAGAATCAACGATGTCGTCATGAGAATATTGATGAACAGAAATGTGAATATTAGAACCACGTCGTTTTGGTCGTCGCGCTGAAAATCCAACAAGGAATTATTGCTAGATTTGTTGTGAACTACTCAGTAGTCGAATATTATCCATGCGTTTTCAATTCGCCTTCCGTGCGTAATTTCATAACTCAAAATGACTTCCCTCCTTCCAACACTATCTTTCTGACCTGTCGTGCCGTTTATCGACAACCAATACCTTGAAGTAAACACAACGTTTAAAGAAATTGAAGAGCATTGAATATAAACCAAGCTAAAAGTGCTCCAAATGTTCCAATGGACAGAAGAACCAGAAATCTTCCTCTCGAAAAGAGCTGGATTAGATGAGGCTTTCGGACTACCCAATAACGATAAAGAAAGTGAATGTTGAGAAGTATGAATGGAACGGATTCAAATGAGATGTACAATGCTGTGATGCGTGGATATTATTCAATTAGTGCATTACATGTGAATAAACGCACTCGATCATCGAATATGGTATCAGTTACAACTCCATGCTTTGAACCAACGAGTATTGAACGCTGAATACGTTGATTCAATTGGCCGAGTAAAACCGAAAATAAAAAACCGGCAGCACAAGCGCGTGGAGAACCACCAGACAAGCATCGGCAATAGTGAAAATTCCAATCAATTGTTTGTAGGCTCCCAACTTAGGATTAGAAAACTTCCATATTGCATAGAGCAAAAGAGAATTGAAGAAAATTCCATTAACTATGGAATCGAAATGAGTATGAAACCATAAAGATCAGATAATACCAGTATTGAAATGCTCGAGAAGGGTTATGAAAGTCACCATCGGAATATTCGAATAGATGAGAATGATGAGCTCTTCATTCATAAGACATCGTGACATTCACATCTCCAATGCTTCTCTTATAGCTCTCGTTTTCGCTTGAATGGAATATGTGAGAGAGACGTATCTAGGTGTACTCTAGCTATGGAATAAGAACATTTGGAACAATGCAATTTTGAGCAGACGTTTATCTCAATGACAATGAAAGGACAATGAGAATGGAAGAGAATTGAATCTAATGTTTTCAAGGGATTGAAGTTTTTCTTCAAGGGGTGCTCACAGATTATTATTGTCTGTGCTACTCCTTTGAAGATCATTAAGAAGAAGCTCGTCGACCTGCAATATTTCGGTTATTGGTTCGGTTCGGTCGGTTTAGACACAAGCAGGTCAAATATCTTTCGATAAATATAGACCTGCGAGATCACTTGGGTACGCTCTGTTTTGCCCCACTCCGCGGGTTCGCCTGAAAAGTTATATTTTTATTGCATGTTTTACGAAGAGACAATGCCAATTGAATTGGATATCCCTACCGGTTCCAAAGATGAGAAAGAAGATTCCTGAGAAGATTTGCAGTACTGCGCCGATCGAGAATACAATCAACCATTTGTGTGACCATCCCTATGAAGATACGATTATCATTCATCTTTGGAGACAAGAACTCGCCTGGTACGTGATTGCAGCAACAGTAGAAGTGGAGATGATGCTGGCTAACTGTCCACAACCCATTGACATGGAGGTTAGAGTGCCTGAATATTGCTACAGGTAGTGTCTTAACAGGCATAAGATCATGCACAACTGAGAGACCAGAACACTCACCAGCATAAGCAGGAGCAATGGAGATAAGCGAAGTGAAGAAGCCACAGATTCCTCCCGCGAAGAAGATACCTGAACTCATCCGAATTGAATTCAAAGTAATAGGAATTACTGACCGTAGAAGAACATGAACACTGCAGCCAGCCAGGGCTTATGACAGGAAGGGAAGAGTGCGAGGCAGATGAGTGTGAATGCAGTTCCCAATGAACCTAAAAGCAATACATTCATTCACATACTATTCGAACGAGGCATCATACCGAAAGCTTGGAACATTTTGACAACGTGAGAAGGTGACATCTTTCCGGAAGATTTGAGACGATCTGCTGCAGACGCGAGAATGTTCTGAAGTGAGGAGTGTTAGACGCTAAAAAAGAGGAGCTTTCACCTTCATGATAAGTTGTGTGAGGAAAGGGATGACAGTGAACAGACCGTTCATGGAAAGGGGCAGGCGAAGCTCTTCCTAAAATTATTTTGACTAAGCTTTGAAGCAAGTTGTTCGATAACTTTGAAGTAGAGCGGCAGAAGATTCTGATTGATCGATACTAGGAAAGAGAAAGTGAAATTGCAGAGAAGACAAGCGTGAACTTCACGAGATCGGAGGATCTTCATCCAGGGAATCGAGACGTCTTTCTGAATGAGGATTCATCATCGGGTACAGTGAGGTAGAATAGATACCGTCTTGCTCTTTGCGACGACTCTTCCTTGAAGATATTCTGCTTCCTCTGGACGAATCCATCGATTCTTGCTCGGATGATCGGATGCGATTATATTCCATGCGACTAACCAGATAATACCAATCGAACCAGAAAATTCAGACGCTTACGAATTGAAGAAAAACACGAGGATTCAATTCATACCGAAAAGATAAAAGATTACTGGCCATCCATCGAGTATTGGAAGTTTGCACAACCAGGAGCCAACAAGGCCAGAGGTGCCTGCCGCAATCTAAATCATTGAATTCTTCATTTATTTCTGTTCGTGAAAAGTGGAACTGACCTGATTCCCGGATGTGTAGAGTGCAGCCATTGCGGACTTCTCATTGGGAGGAAACCATCGACCACCCATGGCATTCGTGCTCGGAATGATGAAACCCTGCGGTAACTGTGATTCTTCTAGTCGTCAATGGATAATCGGAAGAACACATAGAACAACTTAAAGTGTTGTTACCTCGCACATTCCAAGTAACACTCTACTCGCATAATATGCCCAGTAGCTGAGCTCGGCGAGTGACGGAGCGGAGAGAGTAAGTACGATCATTATCGAGATTGCAACTGAAAATGGGCAAATGAGAAATTGTGAATCTTCAAATCGTATTAGATCACATACTTGTCAACATTCTCTTCGGACCGAATTTGTCTGCTATCGATCCCGACACGAGCATCGTAGCGAGAGATCCATAGTAATTGGCAGAGAAGAGCATCGTTTGACGAGCTGGGGGCCATAATAGCTTCCCCTGTAGAATATGCTTCATCATGATATTAGATAGTAGAACTCACATTGTACTCCACCTCATTAGTAGAGTTCTCGCCGATGTAAGAGGGACATTGATCGCCGATTGCATCTCGAATAGTTTCCGTCTAAATTTAAAATGCAATCACAGAAGGTCCTAAGCTAATATTTTACTTGTTGCTTCGAAGGCACGATTTCCTCCTGTGCGACAGCGGTGGAGTTCACCATGCACACTATGCCCATACCTGGTGTTGAATGTCGTTTTTAGTCACAGGAAAATGAGAACGAAAATGTGACTTACTGAGAGATGCGCGCATGCTCACCGCTGAATATAGAGCGAACCCGATGCAGATCGCAATCTAAAATAACATTATATCCATTGATATGTGCAATATCGAAAGAATTCAACAGTTCAAAGTTCAATCGTATGGGAGGTTTCATTGCACCTTGAGACGTGTAGACTCCAACGACCAGAGAGGTGGAGTAGACTGCATCGCTCAAATTATGAATTCTGATATCACAAATGTGCAAACTCCGCTTTCCAAATGTCGCCTTCAGACCAAGCGGCAGGAACCTGCAGGGTGATTAGAAAACAGCAGAATGTGGATAAACGCTAGACAACGAGGAATGGCGAGAAATGAGCCGTCATACAGTATTTGCATGAGCGCGATGTCCTGTAGGATAGCATTATTCTATTAGTATTGATATGATTAATTGAAGGAGATGCAAAATCCTTGCAATAACGCTGTGTGAAGTTCTGTATTCCGAAGATGGACTATCTGAGCTCATTGCTCCGTTAATGTGAAGCGAGATCTTTTTGAGTAGAGAGTGGTTAGAGAAAAAAAGAACCTTCAGAAGAGGGAGGAGCCTGGAAAGTGAGAGAAGAGGGAGCTGAGAAATAGAGACGGGAAATGAAGGAGGGTGGATGCTCTTTGTTCGAAACAGATTCTGATGTTGATTGATTCATTCCTCAATGAAGTCTGAACCATGGTTTTTTGTTATTTTTTGTTATTACACTTACACATCTAATGTCTCCGAGTTATTTCAACCCGAGCCTAGCCCATAACTTTCTCCTCTTTCATGGACGATCAATTTATTCAAATGCGATCAAACGTTGAGAGATTACGAAATTCAGGAAGTGTTATGTTTCCCCATCACTCTCTTTATCCCTCACCGCTGCTCACAGAGACAAAGAAAGATAGAGATCGTTGCAAGAGGAGAGACAGAGATCCAGTTATCTCCCATCGTACTATAGTACAGAGCAGCAGAGAAAGAGAAGAATGAAAAGAGCGAGAGATTGCGGGAAAGGTGGAGAGGGAAGACAGGGTGAGGCGAGCGGGCACAAAATACCCTTCCCCTTCTTCCCTATCGATAGGAGTGTCAATCGACCCACAGATGGACACTCAAACGAAGGATAGTGAACGGTGTAAGGTAAGGTTTCATTTCCAAGTTGCTTCTTGAGCTTGTCTGAATAGTTAGCGATGTTCGAAAGCTACGAATATTTGTTGTTTCAATTTAGATTTGCGATGGACCAACGACTGGCACACAGTTTGGAATTCGTGCATGCCGAGCTTGCTCGGCTTTCTTTCGAAGGTAAATTGCTGTTTTTCATTTTTGAATAGTAAGCAAAGTATTTATCATTTGAAAACGAAAACTGTCCAGAGCGTTGACAAGTGACAAGAAGTTCGAATGTTTCAAGAGTTGTCCGGACTCTCAAGGTCAGGTGTTATTCATAACGCTCCTCAATTTACATCATCTTAGACTGCAAGAAATGCCGTCTCGAACGATGTCTCGCGGCAGGAATGATCCCAACTGGTTTGTGCTCCTAAACTGTTCTTAATTTGATGCACTCCATGATACTCTTCAATGATGTCATTCACTTTCATAGCTACTCTTTTCAGCTTCACTCCGCAACAAATGCTCAGCGAATGAAGCCTTGTTGACCACTCCCGCATCTCTGAGATCTCACCCTGAAATTGTGCTATTGCATCGATTGATGGCCAATTACAAGTGAGTGCTCGTGTTTGCGAAACAACAATCCTTATCGAAGTTATCGGAAAAATAATTCATCGAAAGATGAGATTGAAAGAAATATTTCCGATTTTGATATTATTTCTAAACTTTCAGAGACCTATCCAGTGGGAGAATTTTGGCAGAACAAGATATTCTGAATGAACATATTGAAACCAAGTCACCTTTGCTCCAACTGCTTCCTTCAGATGACGCACGAGTGGGTAATTTACTTTGTTGATTCATAAATCAGCTTGATGACAGGTTGAACTCATACCACTGTTTTTGGAAATTGTTAAACTCCGTAGTACGTAAGATTTGGCAGTAATTTTCTTTGAAATATAGTTATAACTTTCCAGAACTTTTATTTTGCAAATTTTGACCTTGTCAACACAATATGGCGTGGAACGGCACAATTATCGATCCAGTTTCTGACTGACTCAGTTGAAGAATTTTATTCATTAGAAGATCATAGCAAGGTTCGTTAAAGCTGAAGCTTTCATTTTCAAACTCCATTCCAGTTCACATTGTTCCAAAATTTCATATTTCTTCTTTACCTGAGTGAAGGCTACTACAGAGCAGCAAAGACATTCAAGAAGCGACCACTAGAATCGTGAGAAATATTAAATCGACTTAGGTGAGGTTTGATCTTTTAGATTCTACACCTCCTATATAGCAACGCTTCCGTTCTCTAAATACGAAGAATACTTTGCGGGGACGGAAATGACCAGTCCTTCTGCATCAGATCAAGTGAAAGAGTGAGTGTCACTTCACAGAGACAACTCAAACAGCAATACTTGCAATTTCAGTAAATTCATCGAGTTGGAAGTTCGATGCAGAGATCTCGTCGTTCCGATTCTGGATCAAATGGAGCTAACGGAGATCGAATTCGTCGCATTACTCGCGATCTCTGTTTGGTCCGCAAGTAAGAAAGTTGAGCGAAAAAACAAAAAGTGCAATTTTTGATTCGTCCTTCATGCTTCCTCTGTTGATCAAAATTCTCATTGAAATATTGCGTGATTTACTACATGTTCAAGGTTCGGAATCGGAATGTCCTGAATTAGCGAAGATCGGTGAAGATTACTCTTCGCGTGTATTTCAAGAGCTGCATGTCCTCTACAGGTCAGTGAAATATCTTCCATGAAGAACCAAAACAGTCCCATATTTCAGGGATGAGTTCAAACTGGACAATTACGCGTCGAGATTAGGAAAGTTGATGACACTCACTAGTGCATTGCAAGTAGGTTGCGAAGAGTAGTGTCACACGCATTGAAATTCATTTCAGATGTGCGCTTCTGAAATGATCACTGAATTACAATTCTTGAATTTCTTCGAAGTCTTCACCAAGAAATCATTTGCGATCTCAATCATTAGAAAGACGAAGATCAAAGAGGACCCAATGTTCTGAACAATGGAATAATATTAATCTAAACACTTGAAGCCCGTTGTAAACTTGGGAGTCCATGTATAAATGCTCCAACTTTTTTTTTGTTAAAGTCAAATGCAATGGCCAAATTCGTTTATGAATGCTGCTGTTGCAAACATTCCTTCTTTTTTTGGAATAGTTAGCACGCGTAACTGAATGGCAGCTGCAAAATGGTCTTGAGAGAGCTTTGCTGTCAAGGGGCACAAAAAGCAAGCAAGAAATAAAACATGATTAGCCGAAGAAAAACACATTTTTCCTGTGACTTCAGCATTGTTTCTCATGTTAAAATCGATCTGTAACCAGTATGCATCCATGATTCAGACAGTTGTGCTGGAGATCGTTTATTGATTTGAAACATCATTAACGATAAACAGCAAAGAGTTATGAATAGCCGGAGACAAAATGGAACAGTGACGTGAGAAACGAAAGGAAAAGCCCAGTTAAAGCAAATCTTACGGGCGAATCTCTTTCGTGGACACGCTATTCCGAGCGATTCCATCCTTTTCAGATCATTATCGCATTCTCTGCTCTCATGATCCCTTTCTGTGCGCCCCCTTTCTATTTACTAATCCATAGTTATTTTGATTCTCACTATTTATTGCAGTACATGAAAGTTACCCACGAAAGTACAATAATTATGCGATTATGGCTAATATGTACGTGTATTACTCACTTTGCAGTGTCAGCATATCATCGGAATGATGATCGAAAGCCAATTGTAAGTCTCAATCATAAAATACTAGTTCAAAAAACAAACATTGTTCACAAACATTGCGAGTGCAACAGAGTAATTATAGAGATTCGGCATCTGCTGTCTTGCTGGGTCAAGATAATCATTTGTCGAAGAGTGGTAGTGAGAAGAGATATCTGCCATCGTCCCTCATCTGCTTTCTCTTCTGTACACTAGTCGCCCTCCTTGCCCTCTCGAACGCCGTTGTGAGTGGCATTACAACCTTTCGCCATATTTTGCATATTACTGATCGCTGTTTCAAGTTCGTAGTAGATGAGAATGATATCGATAATAAGCGAGTCATGTAAGAGCAATATTTCATTCTTTGATTTGCAGGCACGGTTCGCTTTGGAGTCAAGGAATTTGCAAGCACAACGGAGCCTTGACAGAACAGATGGAGGAGAAGAGGAGATAATCCATGTGGCAACTATTCATCTTGGATCGGAATATGCGGGTCGATTAGAGCTGGTTATCAAGTCGATTCTCCTCTTTCATGGAGGGGTCGTTCACATTCACGTGATGTCAGATGCAAGGTTAGTTCTGATTACTTACAATGCACCATTGATTCCATCGAACACGGTTGGAGGCTTTGGCATGAAAACTAATAATACACAATTTACAGTGCGATGGAAACGCTCTCCATGATGTTTCAAACATGGCGAATCAAAAGACGTAAGCGCAGAATTCATTCACGTTCTCTAATCCTAGTCTCAGTGCGATGGTCACTTTATGTATTGGATAAAGCACATGAACGAGTGGATTTCATTCCGACATTACACAGAGCAGGAAACATGGGATTCTTGAGACTATTTGCACATGATATTCTTCCGCTTTACGTTGAGAAGGTGAGCGCGTTTGAGTTAAAATATCTCTTCTCGAACGGAAATTCAGGTAATTCTACTTGACAATGATGCAATACTTTTGGAAGATATATCAGTGATTAACGGATTCTTCAAGGATATGGATAAACAAGGTACGTCAATAGACTCACTATCAAATTACCATAAATGTTGAGGCGCATTCTTCGGCGCGTCTGCCAACATGTACAGTCGTCTCGGAATTAGAGCCAAACTACCCAACAAAGTGAGTCTCTCTTTCAATTGCTCAAAACATTGAGAGCAATTCAGGATGGTGGCCCCAACGTCGGCATTGTAATGCTGGACCTGAAGAGAATGAGAGAAAGTAGGATTTCCGCTTTGAATCCAGTCTCTAAGTATTACGGAAAAGAATGTTTGCAGCGAATTGGGATGATGTATGGACAAATGAGACGCTGAAGCAACTGGAAGAATTCGGTCCACTAACTTCAAGTGAACAGGTAGCTCATTATCCCCGATCCTCTTCCATCTTCGGCGAACAAAGCAATAAGATTGAGTTGATCAGGACATCTTCACTTCAATCGAGTATGGTCATCCAAACTGGGGATATCGACTACCATGCGAGTACAATTATCAGCTGGGAGAGGTTAGTGTGTCGTTTACATACTTATCCTCAGTGGTAGTTACTCTTTTGAAGTTGCATTTTTTTTGCTTTTTCAGTGGGCCGACGTAAGCTTCTGCCCGACAGGACTACGGTATGATGGCGTCAAGGTTAGGATGCCATTCAATGGAAAGTATTTCGACGATTGTGAACAATGACGAGTTCAAGACTATTGAAAATTGAAGAGATGAATTTCACGATATTTATAGAACACGAACGATCAAAACGATGTTATTGCAGCTTCCTCATTGGACAGGAAGACCGAAGTGGGCGTTAAATGAAACTAGAGCGAAGTATTTCACTCGAATCTATGAGTGTATCGAAATGATTGACTGGGGAGATATAAATGGAGTGGACTCTGATAGGAATATGTCACCTGCAAGAACGCTTCTATACATGAAAGAAGGAGAGAAGTCGGTGAGAACATGCACTCAAACCAACTACTCTGAGCAACGACCAAATGAAAGCGTTTAAATAACAGAAAGATTGATTGAATCTCAGGATTTTGGAGGGATCACTCTGTCAGCATCAGTGAACTTCAGTGACGCGTTTGCACTGATCGATCGAGGTTTGATCTATGTTCAATATAATGAAAACGTTTCTTTGAAGTAAAAGAATGGGCTGGGCCAGTGGATGTCACTGTGGTTGGAACTGATCAGGACAGGATGCAAATGAAGTATGATTTTATTTTTAGACAAAAAGTTACTTGGATAGAGTTTTTAGGAATTTTCTGAAAGTTCACGCAAATACAATTGGACAACGAATCTCGATACATTTCGTCCATGAACGATCAAATTTGGTAAGTGATACGCTTTACTTTATGACTTAAAAAACAACTTACAGGATTCCGAATCGTTTGCTCATTATGTCAACAAGCTGGGTGCTGATATTTCTCGAACCGATCAACTTTTACTGGCATTTGACATCAACGCGATGGACATTTCTCAGAGTATGTGGATGTATTCTCATCTTCAATTATGCTCAAAATCACTCAGAAATGTACCACAAAGTCACTTCTGTAAACAACACCGATATGCTGGTTATTATGTCGTCGGTGAGTCTACGGTATCGTATTTTCGCGGAGACCAAATTCTTATTAGGGAGGAGATCCGATAGGGCTGAAAACGAGCAAGAAGATGATTCAACGATTTGTTGCTGAACGAAAATCTCTGCAAGAAAGAGCAACACGATTGAAGTGAGAAGCTTTTCGGAAATTATTAAGAGGCCTGCTCGGTAAGAATCGAGGATTTTCATCTACCCTCCGGACATGCTCCTACCGATTTGAGTTCCGCAAGCCCATACTCTAGCAGTAGGAAGGCCTTAGCCATACAATAGCCATAGCACCCCTTATTCGAGGTTTCCTCCTTTCCGGGAGAGAAAAAGTCAACGAATGTGCGAAATGATCGAAAATTCATAAATAAGAAACTTGCAGAGATAGACTCGATTCTTCTAGTGCATCA
>LS499178.1:17727-27909 GCA_900490845.1 Pristionchus japonicus | reverse complement strand
TGATGCACTAGAAGAATCGAGTCTATCTCTGCAAGTTTCTTATTTATGAATTTTCGATCATTTCGCACATTCGTTGACTTTTTCTCTCCCGGAAAGGAGGAAACCTCGAATAAGGGGTGCTATGGCTATTGTATGGCTAAGGCCTTCCTACTGCTAGAGTATGGGCTTGCGGAACTCAAATCGGTAGGAGCATGTCCGGTGGATCCTCGATTCTTACCGATCCGGTCTCTTAATCGAAAGTCGTTTCAGCATACACCTACAAAATGTGACATCCGCTGTTCCATCTCATAAATCGGCAAACCTGAAACCAACAAGAATGGAAACTCCTGATCCACTGTTTTGCAGAACGGAATTATTTCGAAGGAAAGCTCTAATGAAGACATTCTGATCAATTTAGTGCACTCATTTCTGGACAAGAACATACATGTTGCATGATCATGAAAAATCTTAATATTGCTAGATAGGGGTAGTAATGGAAGTAAACAGTAATGCTAAGAGGTCTCGGTCTAGCGCAGTTCCATTTCACTCGTAGCAAGCGAGTCCGCTGACTCCGAAAGAGTTGCATCCCGCGTCATACCAGTAGATCCAGATACTGGCCTTGCAAGTGACGATGAACTGAAACACTAATATTCACTATCCGAAGATCTGTAGGAAAAGCTAATAGTGCGTTTGCCGTTGAAAATCTACTTGTAAAACAATGAAATATTAATTTACTGACATTTCTGAGACGTCACGGCTCCATACGGATGGTTGGGGAGCTTGAACAGATCATTGCATTTTTCACAAATACATTGGAAGAAGAACCAAGTGCGGGCTGCTGACTGCTCAACTCACTCGGAGCGTATTTCATCGGCGAGGCAAATGCAGCAGGAAAATATCATTACCACTATTCGGTGGCGAACAATCAAATCGGTTGAGGTTCAAACAGCAGAAAGACCTGCGACAGGGCGTCCATAATAGGAATACTGACACCGAAACCTCCACTATTGTATCGATAGACCCACATGGGGGAATCCGATCTCTTTTCAGAGATTTTATGGAGATTTTGGACAGGACCAAGCTTACATCTTTGATGAAGATATTATTGCGGAATTGTATTACCATTGTATTATACTGTCGAAATGTCACGATACGATCGGGCTCCGAATGAAAGCACCAACAAAAGTAGACAAAATACTGAGATAGTTCTAGAAATTTGACGATTCTCCAAAATCCTCGCAGAGTCAAAGATTAAGAGTCTGTTCTTGAGAGGAGGAAAGCACATGCCATCATCTGGGTAAACAGCGCGAGGTAGGAAATGATGTGATCGAGATTTATTCTGAAAACAATTAAAAAATTTGAGTATCAAATAATTTCAAGACTTACATGAAGATCAGTACAGAGCTGACAGATTCCTCTTCTCTTCACAGCGTGTTCTCTTTTACGATAAAACCACGCAAAATATCTCAAGAACAAAAATATACAAGCAATATGAGAAAGAACATACGTCATGTAATCCGCATCGTTCTGTTGCAATCTCTTCAATTCATCAGCAAGGTCTGAGATGCTGTCGAAGTCATCAATTGCAATAAAAGCATCAAATGGAAGAACTTCCTCTGTGATTCGACGAGAGAGTACGATTGGGACTATCAGCTCCTTTAAATGTGTGTTTAGAGATGAACTTGGTGTTCTCACATACTTTGTATCTGTAGCCTTTCTCTGAAACGTATTCTGAGCACAAATTATTCTCCAGAGCCAAAATGAAACGATGAGATTCTGAAAAATAAAGATTTTGATCAGCCTTTGTGTATAACCCACTAATCATCCTTCCATACGCATCGCTGTTCAGTCGTTGGTTGTAGCATCTACCACTATAATGCTCATAAATTCAATGGGAGATAAGAAAGAGTATAATACCGTAGGGTCATGTTGACGGATTGCCGTAATTCATCTATAACCTCTTCGCGACCTGATTTAGTCTCACAATGGGAAATAACTCCTAAAACTGATTCAGTTTTGTTCCGTACGAATTCTTCTGACTGAAATTTCGAAACCATTGGCAGCGTAAATTGATTTTGCTCACTAAATTCAAATCAGGAGAGGCTGGATAGTCAGAGTTGTACACGTAGCTGTTCAAATGTGAATATCCAATGGTCCCGTTGAAGAAATATGGAGGCAACTGAAATATTTATCCTTGCTAACTGCATCTCTGAATCAGAAATGGCGTACTGCTTTGAGTTTCTCTTCTCCTCTATAACCGTATCCCGGCGGTTCAACAGAGAACATAAAGTAGAGCTGATTTGCTTTCCTCGTTCTTGGCAAATCACGGTGATCGATGCTTGCCGATTCGAAAATGATTGCATCGTAATCTATTTCATTTTCCATATTCGATCTAAAAATGGAAGAGATTTTGCTTGAAATTTGCCACGACAACGAACCTTGAGACGAAGTTGCATTGTTTCGTGCATGTTTCATTGTGGATTCTCTCTCGTAATATAGAATCTGGATGTCTATTTCCCCATATATTTGTCCATATGAGAATGGATGGAATATTTGTATCAATCGAAACAGCTCGGATGGGAAACATGTATAGTAAGATCAACAAAGTTTGCTTAAGAGAACACTGAATGAACAACATTCGATAGACCAAAACAAACCTACATTACTTACTTGGATGCTCGTGTGCCGATCATTTATTAATGAATAGGAATCCATCAGAAAGAAAGCTGATCTCAAATAGTTGCTTTTACGGAAATTCATGACACACCTCATTCAAATCCAAATGCATTGGTCTCAAAAAGGTATGTAATTAGAGATGAGAAAGGAAGAGGGAAGAGGGGCGAATTGATGCAAATTGAGCCGCGCTCTTGTGGAAGAGAGGGAGAGAATGATCACTCTTCCACAAGAGTGAGAGATTTGTGGAAGAGTCTTCCACAAATGAGATCTCGTGGAAGAGTGAGATCTTGCAATGAAGGGATTTCGTTGGTTTTAAGCGCTCATCTTACAGTTTCCCTTTCCGTTTAGCTTACAATGTCATCCCCACTGCTCCCCCAAGCGTACCGTAACGCTTTTTCATCTCTGTAGGCTCTATTACAGTTCTCCTGACAACCACAAACAACTTTCCGGTACTGCCTACCGTATCCACTCTTCCCATACCGTTTCCCCGGCTCTGTTACTGTACGCGCGGAGTTCACAACCACGTACGGTGCTTCCTACAGTTATCTCTTCTCCCTACCGTAATCCTCGCTCCATTTCCGTACCCCATGTAGTTCAGAACCACATCCCGGGACTCCCCATTGCCTCCCCACTTTCCCCAATCGTATTCCTCGGCTATATTACAGTTTCTTCGGGCCCTCTTTCTTGATTTCCATGTTTTCACTACCTTACCCATACTCCAAAGTGATTATCCTCTAACGGCCGACAATGCTTGCAAACGAGGTCTGAGAGGCAAGTTTATCTCGAAGATGCAAATAGGAAAGGGATTGTGCAATATTCCCAGTTTCAAACCTCTCAGAAACGTCTCTTACCGAACCAACTCTTCCTTTCACTCTTCCACAAGAGTTAATCCCCTCCCTCTCCTCTTCCATTCCACTCATTCCTCGCCGCACAGAGCGGCAGAGTCTTCCTTTCACTCTTCCTTTCTCATCTCTATATGTAATTGAAGCGATATTGAAAAACTCAGGATAAGACCAAGCTTATTATGAAAGCAGCAACAAAAGTAGACAAATAACTATAATAGTTGCCGATCCAGAACGGAAGATAAATGTAAAAATATGTTTAAAATGTTAAATTGACGTTGAGAGGCGCATTCGATGGCAAAATTGTCAACACCTTTGTAATATGAATTCCCTTTCTCATTGAGATGAGATCTGTATCCTCGATTAGAGTCGCTGATTTCGCAAGATCCACTTTTAGATGGCACAAAGCGACTATGATTCTCCTAATTACGGGAAACTGCGTACAATCCTGTAAAGCCAGATTACCATCTTTAGACCGAGCGGTCAAGCGAGCAAATCCTCTTCCTTCTTCACTTCTTCAAAGTTTGAAAGCCCGAAAGCAAATTGAGATAGTGATGCATGTGATAGAGGTACGACCAGATGTTCGCACTGGGCGTTGAACAGTCTTCTTCTATAGTTTATCTATCGAAAAGGAATAGACGAGTGTATTGATACAAGTTTTTATCTGGTAACGCTTTTCAACAATCAACAGACTCTATATCGTAATAGTGATGTGGAGAGGTTCAATGCATTCCATTCCGTGTTGGACGTAGACATCTGTCGAACACTGGCATGGCTTTCACTTGCGATAAACTGAAATTGAAACGACTACTTTGTATGAATCTATTAGTCATTTTTTCCACATCTTGACACCTTTGAGTATTATTTGCAAACTCACACTAACGGATTGTATCCATAGATCGCATTCAATTTTTGAACACATTCATCTCGCTCAGCGTAGTGATCTCGTTTCTCCGACAGACCTCCTTTTGCTTTTTTATTCCTGAGGTTGGCGAGTAGCGAATGTACCGATTTGAGAATCAAAGCTAGTCAATAAACTAACAAGTGGCCAACAATCTTCTCCACTCTCATCGGAGCTTTCCTTGTCAAATGTGAAACGAGGTAGTTGAATGCAATGTCCTATAATCTTCTGCTTTGCATGCCCATAATGTAAGGAATTTATGTTCTCTGCACTGACATCACAGTTTATTGTGTCATCCACGAGTTTCCGAATGGCTGGGTGCATGTTGTATGAATACTCGTACATGAATTCCTAAAAGTACACGCTCAAAACAATTTAATCGAGCATACGAATAACGAACCTTATGTGCGATGAAATAAGCACCGATGACCATACTGTACTCACACGTCTCAATCGATCCGTACTTCGAGGTCTCGCCAAACCAAGTATGATACCTAAGCATATGAGTTGTCCTTCCTATTCTACTAATCGGATTACCGATCAAAGAATCCAACGACTCGATCTCTATTCTGTCTCCACACTTTGAAGGCGTACACCATTTCATCGTGACTGATGTTCATATCATCATCAATCGTCAGAATTGCCTGAACAATCGTTGCTTGCTTGCGAACAGAATAGCTAAGGATTACCTCGGTCTCGATTCTGTCGTAAGGTAGAAAACGATTGCTCACACTGTTGCGACTTGATCGAATGAATCTAAATCGTAAAATGTGACGTGAACTAAACGCCATCAATGATGTGGCTAGTCGTGCAATAAATGATGATGAGATTTACTCGACAGGAACGTGAATCTTTGGCCATTGTCCAGAAGGTTCTCGGTTTATGTTATTCCAGACTACAATCACCTGCAATTGTTATTGAAGTATTTCGAAACACAGGGAGTAGGAAACCTTGTTCAGATGTGGACAGTTGTTCAGTTTTCGAATGACGTCCTTCACTCCTTCGTCTCGATTGTAGGTCATCATCATTACTATAAATAGGAGAATTCAGGATTTGTTTCCAGATTTATACTCTGACCAGTAAACTGTTCCGGCTCTCGATTTAATCCCAATCCGCGAGAAAACTCACGCGCATTCGTACTTCCCGCGGTTCGAACAATCTGATGATAATTAATTGCCTATTCTGAGTTTTGGACGATGATCAACAATACAAATAGTGATACGCAATGAATCGATAAAAAGGAACGTTGCTGTCTCCGTAATATTCCGTCTCTGAGGGTAGATCATACACGTCGTGCAGAGTACTCGGAGTGAATGTGAGGTCTCGTCCCGAATTCCATCGTGTAGAAGAATACTGCAGTGATTGAGAAAAAGTTTTTGTATTGTCACATCTATCTTACAAGTCCTTGTAAGCGATTGTAATTGTCTGGAGAGTCGCTGGTCGTGTTCTTCTCACTCGTCACTCGATACCAATTCATGTTCTCGTAGTTATTGAATAGCGGATCAGTCGATGTCTGTAAAGCGTAGTAGTTAGGATACATCAACGGTCGAAATGTTTTCTTGAAAGTCCGATGAATTATTTGAACTCACAACAGGAGCCATGGGAAGCTGCAGATGCATCCTTGCAGAGACTGCAGCCAGAAGAGAACTGGCGAGTGCTACAATCAAGGATGAAAAAATAAAACAGTAAAGCAATATTTACGTACCTTCAGCATTGTCTAATCTTCTTCTGAATACGATTCCCCTTCGGCGCAACTCGAGGAAATCTTCTGAAACACAAATATTACTCAATGAATTAATCATATGATTTGGACGATCAAAATAGAACCTTTGGGTATTTTCGCAATTCTCTGACGAATTTGACTCAAGGAAGAAGGTGGAAATCGGAGAGAGGCTAGTGTCCAGTCGAGATGTTCTGAGATATTTTAGTTTTCAAACTAGAAATACCATCACATAATATTCAACGTAATATCTCACCCTGGAATGGAAGTGGCTGGGATAGCGACATGACTACAGGAATGCAGCCTTTGTGAAGGGCGAGTAGAAGATGTGCCTGAAAACCCCGATAAAATAAACGATATAGCGTTCTATTCGAAGCTATTCCTACTGCACACGTAGCCATAATCGATCAATGGTTTTACTTAGTACACCACTCTAAAAATGTCCAAATTCAAATAGTATTTTTCTCATTTTTCTAATTTTGCATCACTTACTTGGAATAGTGAGGAAGACGATAACAAACAGTACGATACAAGTGACAGGTCCACATCTGAATTTTTGTGATACTGCTTTTCCATTGTTTGTCACTAACCACATCGCTTATCCGAGCAAGAGATTTTCTGAATGTCGAGGGAATTATCAACCAGCTGTGTAGATTTATGTTCTTCAGAGAGATAAGCAACATCAATCTGAATTTTTTTCAGGTTTTGTCACCAACCTGCCTTTCCCAGAATTTGCAACAAATCAAAAGCAACCTCTCTCTTGACTGGAAGAAGATACGCCTCATTGCTCCATCCATTTACATTGAATTCTCCGACATCCGTATGAATAGCGTAATCCATCTCTCGTCGGAACTTACTACAACTATTTTGAATCAGTAATTTATTTCAAGCTCATGACATGCCCTGACGTGTATCTACTTTGGGCGATCATCACTGAGCAAGTTGCGGATATTGAATTGAGTGGATCCAAATTGATCACTAGTAGATTTGATTGGCTACTCTGTCGAGAGAAAATAATGTGCTCTGCAAATGGATGTGAAAATGTTTGGCAGAGTGAAATTGAACGTACTCTTATTGGCGAACTTTATTTCCAAACAAGCTTCATGACGCAGAGAAGAAGCAGTCGGATGTGCAGCGAGAGCCTCAAAGTTCACATTGGAGAATCAAACTCCCATGAATTTGTCCCAATCATCAGAGCTTTACTCATCAGTTTCCCGCAACCATCTGGATTTACATGTCTTACCCTCGCTAGAGGATGGTCGTAGGCGTGTACAAATACTTTGAAAGTAGTGAAAGGAGAGCATCGACTGCATTGATCTTATTGACCTCTTGAGTTCAAAGTGTTCTAACCTGTAGTCGAATTCCTCCGATGTAGTATCGAAACCCGAGAATAGTGAACCGAATTGTGAAAATAGACGAGATGCTGAGATTTTGTAAGACTTCACTGACAACTTTTAAAATGATTAAAAATTACTTTCAATACTTAATGAACCTTACCAAACTCAGAATAGGAAGGCTGCTCATCAGACTTCTGTGAACGATCGGATGATCTGGAAATGAGAGAGAGGGGCATTGCGAACTATGAATAAATGAATTACAAATCATGCGTTTCTCTGCGTATCTCCAATATTTCCAACTCCCTTTCCAGTGCTGTCATTTTGACGCGGAATCCATTGAGTGTGACGACACCAACCATTAGAGTGAATAGTGTGCATCCGAGAAATATCTGAAAAACTACTCAAAATGCAAATCGATTGAGTTACGTATACAAGACAAGAATACTGTGTAGCATTACGAAATATAGTTATGATAATATAGAGCATTGCATTCTATACATGTTTACTTACCCTCCTAAGACGACAAGTAGGATTTGTATGAATTCCCACAAAGAAGGTTTTATCTTCTTTCATTGTTCTGAAAAAATAGTACTGTTGATACGAAGACCGAGTCGTGGCCATTCTGTTTGCTAACATTAAAAAATGAATAGAACGATATGAAAGCTACGGAAGAATGGATAGATCCGGTCAGATGAAGCGAGATGAGTCCGAGATCGCTACGGAGATTTTGCTAAAGATGAAGCCGAATTGCCGAAGAGTTGTGAGTGACGAAGGTTCGATCTTTAGCGGAGATTTTGGCACAGCGATGGTGAGAGAACTCGCTGGGATGAAAGAAGAAATAATTAAGTAACTCGATCATAACACCATGTGTCTTAGCACCATCAAAAACCATTATTTAAGAAATTTTCAAGAATCAATAAAGCTCCACATTTAATTAATTAATCTCAACCATTTTCGGAGAAGCGATCTACTCTTCCGTACCAAATCTTCGAAAAAAACCTCTATCACATCACATTTCAGAGTAAAACGACGAGCACAATATTCAACATCTTTGAGGATATTATCAGTGAAAGTTTTCATGAACTTAAGATAATTTTGGTCTCCGAAATCTGTTCCCCCTAAAAATGGTCCCCGAAATTCTCCCTGTTAAATCTGATCAATATCTCTTCTCTTTCGAGCGCACTTTCGTGAGATTCTCGATCTTCAGAGAGAGAATAATGAAAGTGAAATGGTCTTCTCTCCGTTTTAAAGATGACAATCTCTTCGCGTTGCTTTCTCGGGCGATCGTAGATGTGACGAAGTAGGACTAAGTCATGTGAAAGGAAGACGGGAATCTCTCTGGGGAAGATCTTACATACGTGGATAGAGTTGAGTAAAAGAAGAAACCATTTCATCGCATGGCACTGCAGTAGAGAATCCTTATGTATCCAATTCAATGCTATGGTTGTTTTTCTTTGAAAGTCTGAGAAGGCGAATGTGAATTCTCTTGAATTTATTCAGTAATGAAAGCAAACATATTTCCATAGTTAGATCAGCATTAAACATCTGCGCCAATCTATTACGTGTCCATCAATATCAAGTGATCTCAATCTTTCTCGATAATGGAGAAAGGTTAGAATGTGATGCGGTACTTCCCCCCAAGTGATCACAGGATTGAAAGATCAAATCTATGCAAAAACTTGTCCCTACTAAAGCTCGAATAATTCTATAATCAACTTTCCAAATGTTGAAAATGTCACATAATTCGATTTGTCGGAATGTGGAATATTTGTGCCGACCGAGTATTTGAATTTTAAGAAGGAATATCTATTTGTAGTGTTGTGATCTTCTAAATAGTCAAAGAGCGAGGCACTTCTGCACCAATCTGATACTTCTCCCTTCCTCCCGATGCGATAACTATCTCCGTTGCTAAAGAGAGGAATGAAAGGAGAGTGGTACTTCCCTACGCGTGGTTCAATAGATGCTAATCTATACGCGAGATTTCGCATTCTCGGTCTTTCGAAGACGCGTGGATACTATTCCATCTAATTTGCTTCTTCTTCTTCTCTCGAAATGAATCCAAGAAGGGTCAGTTTACAGTTCTCGTCTTCGCTATTATCGTATGCGTTTCATAACTCTATCAGAATGTAAATTCAGTGCTTGAAATGTCTCCTTCACGGCGAATCATTCTACCGACACTCCTCTAATCTATGCGAATGGTCCAACTGCAGATGCGAAAAGGTTATTTGTTTGTTTAAGAGACCTGCTCCGTAAAATTAGAGTATTTTCGCCTACCCTCCGGACACGTTCCTCTCGGAACGGGGCCAGCCTGCCCATACTCTAGCGTTAGGAGGGTCTTGTGCTCACATTGCTCATAGTACCCCTTGATTGGGGTTTCCACCCCTACAGCGCGAGAAAATTCGAATTATGTGTGAAATGTTCAAAAAATCATAAACTGCAAAGTTGGCGAGATAGACTCAAATGTTCACGTGCATCACGTTAGAGGTGCCCATGGTCACCTACACGACTGATTTGATTGAGTGCAGTTCGATCCCGGAGTTTTTTTCTGCTCTCAACTTTTCGTTTTTTCAAGAAAGTAGGCGTTCTTTGAAAAGAGATCTAAGGGTAACCCATGTGCACGTTGTAGCCCACTGGCGTGGGTATCTGAAAATCACAAAACTGGACTATCCCCGCGTGGCCCGTCGGAGAATTGCTTGTGGGAAGGTCCATGACCCAGATTCTGAATTC
>LS499178.1:1373-15626 GCA_900490845.1 Pristionchus japonicus | reverse complement strand
GAATTCAGAATCTGGGTCATGGACCTTCCCACAAGCAATTCTCCGACGGGCCACGCGGGGATAGTCCAGTTTTGTGATTTTCAGATACCCACGCCAGTGGGCTACAACGTGCACATGGGTTACCCTTAGATCTCTTTTCAAAGAACGCCTACTTTCTTGAAAAAACGAAAAGTTGAGAGCAGAAAAAAACTCCGGGATCCAACTGCACTCAATCAAATCAGTCGTGTAGGTGACCATGGGCACCTCTAACGTGATGCACGTGAACATTTGAGTCTATCTCGCCAACTTTGCAGTTCATGATTTTTTGAACATTTCACACATAATTCGAATTTTCTCGCGCTGTAGGGGTGGAAACCCCAAACAAGGGGTACTATGAGCAATGTGAGCACAAGACCCTCCTAACGCTAGAGTATGGGCAGGCTGGCCCCGTTCCGAGAGGAACGTGTCCGGGGGATACTCGATTCTTACCGATCCGGTCTCTTAAGGTTGACGCTCATTCAGTAGTTGCAATATATAAATGAATGGAGATATTGAATGACTCACCCATTAAATTGCAGTGTCAACTAATCGATGATCGTCGTTGCGTAGCGAATAAATTGACCAAGCTCAAGACAGAAAGAGAGAAAATGTTCTACGGCATCGGGGTAAGAGTTTATAGATTCGATCACTGACATACATCAGAAAAAAATTATTAATATTCATCCATTTAGGAGCTCGACGAAAACTACACGTGTTCTAAATGTCGATACCATGGATTTATATCGATCAAGAAGGTAATTTAAGTTGGGTTATAGGTACCACATAATCTGATCATCTTGCAACTCTAACGTTTTCCGATGAAGCTGAAATGTTCAACTATTGATTTTAGTCGCACTCTCCGTGTCCTCTCTTTTCTTGTCGTTGTGAGTGGTGCGAACTCACGGAAAAGAGACGAAGAATCAATCGCAAGTTCACCACCATTCTGAGTGAAAACAGAAAGAGATGCGGAGAGGCCTCGAATCGTGGATCTATTGAGGAGATGAACTCTTTTGAAGGTTTGTTTGACTCTAAATTATCTTAACTCTAAAATACCTTTACTTTCGCGCCAGAGAAACATAACATGAGAGTCTCCTCTCATCGGACTCTCAATAACCATATGAATTCAGAGCGGTATCGTGGTAGTTCGACGCCTGAAGACCCTATCGATGATGCCATCTCTGAAAATCCCCCGTTGACTCTTGAAGCAAAGGTGAGTATTTGAACAATCTTCACGGTCTCGGGCATATTAGTCTTACTGCAATTAAAATCGAATAGTTTCTCCTCAAAATGATTACTGATTCCAGGTGATAATCGATTTGATCCGTGTGCTCGCTCTCGATCCTTCCTCCTTCAATCCGTCCTACATCAATTACGTCGCCCTCACTCAATTCTTCAACCAACCAACTCTTCAAGTACCAGAAAAATGGATTGCCGAGATACCCGAAATAATTGGTCTTCTTCAAGAAGCTATTAAGAGATTCTCAAGTTTCCGAGAAATTGACTTTCCTAAGTTGGTGATTGTTGACACTAGCGTTTGAGTTGTACGCATCGAGTGATCTCGCCGGTGATCTTATTATACTTCATTGAATGTGGGAAATAATATTTAACTATAAAATCTTTTTATCGTAACTACATCGCATCCTATTTACATTCTACTTACAAGTTATACTATGACAAAGAAATCGAATTCCTGGATCAAATAGTTCAAAAGATGTTATCTAATTGCGACGCTCCCTCCAATACAGGCAAGGCAAAAGAGGGCAATCTCCAAGAGAGCTCCGGTGAGAATACTGAAAGTTGGTCGAAGATAGATTAAAACTCTATTCCGGATGATTTTCATTTTATTGTCTGCTAGATAGTATAACGATATCTTGGCACTAAAAAAGGTTTCGGACTCTGCCAGTTCAAAGTTTCGGACTCTCCCAGTTCCGAATAAATAGGAAGGGCTTTGCATGCCGATATCCATCAATTGTCATACCTCCGGATCCCATTAATTAGGGCGTCAAGTCGGAGTTCCGATTTCCGAAGCCGAGTTGTTATGCAGCTAAGCCATAGTCTGCGGCTTCATTATTTTCGCAACATTGTTTCCATAAAGAAAGATGCACAGAATGATTTTGATTTGTACCGCCGTTTCCCCCCAAGTTCCTTCTTCTTCAGTTTAACCTTTGACGTGATTATTTGGCCTTTCAAGATATTATCAGATCAAGAGAGAGACGGGAAAGTGCTCTGAGCGGCGCTCTGCTCTGATTTCCTGATCGCAATCTCAATGTGATGTTTCATATTTCTAATACTGAGAAGAATCTGATCGAATGGTGATCATCGATAGAGTACGTCCGTGTTGCAATAAACCATTTTTGATCAGTTGTTCATTTATGAGTGAAATTGAGATGAAAAGTGAAATCGTCATAGGAAACAGCGAATGAAACAAGGTAATTATGATACACCAGATGTACTTGCAATGGAAACGCGCTCATCGAATAATTTATTTGTCACAGGCTATAACAACCAATTTATAAGCTAAAAGATGATATTGCTTCATAATCATCTGAATGGGGGCTTGGTGAATGCATCTCTCATTCGATCTTGATCAGAGGGAGTCAGATGACCAATGTAGAAGGGATTATTGATAGAGATTGTTCCAGGGAAAGATGAATGAGATGAGTGACTGCCAATGCCAGATGGAGTAGGAGAACCACCGAAGGAAGAATAGGAACTGGCGTCAGAAGATGAGGAGGAAGAAGAAAGAGATGCAGCAACTGGAAGAACGAGTATTCATCACCATTTCATGATATTATGCCGTTGTATATCTGAATTATTCAAATAACTCACGATGGGCGGCGAAGCTGTTCGTAGACGGTTGGTCGTTGTTCATAGTTACCGTAAGTGAGTGAGAGAATAGAATGAGCTGCTGAAATGAGACAAAAGTTTGCTTTAGTAGCTTGATGGATGTGACACGCCCACTAGATAATCTTCATCTGTCTAATTCAACATTGTATCTAGAGAGTGTTTGAGAATGAAGAGAGACGAGAAGGTCAGAAAGAAGAAGGGAAAAGGTCGGATAACGGGAAGACGATGCATCTTTCCATCGAAACCAATGGAGAGATCAATGTCAGATAACGTTTTTCGTTTCTAGCATTATACTATGAACATTTTTATCGCTTCAAGGATGCAAATGTAACTCCATTTGCAAGTGGGACAATTAGCAAACTCTTACTGAGAAACATAAATATTTCCGTGCAAACACAATGGCAATTTATATGTTACATCCAATCTCTGCCTGATCTCGCTCAACATTTCCCTTTCATACGGAAGATCAGCGGGTTCATCGAATGGCCTTCATTGGGTATAGACCGCGCTGAATCTATCGTCAAACAGTTTGAGGGAAGTAGATATTTATTCAAAAGTTTAGAGGGTTATCAGAAAAACACATGAAACAATTCACATGGTTAGGGTCCCATGGGCAACATCAGAATACAATCAAATATGGCCCAAAGAACACCCCCGAACACCTCACATCGCTAACTGAATGTTCAGCTCAAAAGTATTCCTTTCGGCTTTTGGCCTCAATCTTCCTCGTTTGTTCTTTCTTCTCTCTTCTTGATACATGAAGTGTGATCGAGTTTGCTTGGTGCGAATGTTGTGGTGAAATGCGCGTAAAGTGGACATTGGAGTGATATGAGCAGAGGCTGAT
Organism: Pristionchus japonicus; assembly: GCA_900490845.1. Classification (NCBI taxonomy): domain Eukaryota; kingdom Metazoa; phylum Nematoda; class Chromadorea; order Rhabditida; family Neodiplogasteridae; genus Pristionchus; species Pristionchus japonicus. The sequence continues at coordinate 11,917 of LS499178.1, read as the reverse complement.
GGGGAGAAGCTTGACTAAATGCCCTTTAAGGACATCCACATTTCCCACTGGCGATATCGGTAAACAGCCCAGGTTTGGCCTCAACTAGCAGACCTTAAAACTATTAATATCAAAATATTGCATTGTCTTCTTCTTCTGACTTCTTGAGTTTGATTGTTTATTAATTTTGATAGCTGATTCCCCCACCTATGAAATTACATAAACGAAGTTGATTTTGTGGTACCAATGCTCTTGAAATAGTCTGGAGAAGAGTACATGAAAATGGATAAAATTGCAAAAGTCGTTCCAGAGAGAAAAATATAGGTAGGATAGAATGAAAAGAATATCACTGAGATGAATGTGGAGAGAATTATGGAAACCGAAGTGGAGAAATTCTGAAAATCAAGTGTATTTTAGCGGTATGAATGCATATGTTGCATAAATTCGAATATGGTCTTACTGATGTATATCATTAGCACCTTAGCAATATTGTCAGCATATTTGATGCAAGCTGCCACGGATAGACCTCCGATTGCATACCATAACACAGTAAACCACACAACAATATCGAATCCGTACAACATGCCATTGTCTTTCACGAAATCACCGTCCTCAATTTGATGGACTTCTCAAACCATTTCTTTCAACGACTTACCTGTGTATACACACTTAGGAGGCTGCTTGGCACGGCAAATAGCGATAGCTGAATGTTTCTCATCCAAAGCGAGACACCGGACGCTTTCAGAATCTTCTCGAAGTAAACACATGCAAAACCAGAAAGCACGCATGCTGCCAGTATGCACGAAAATCCTGAATGAAGAATAAAAACGTCAAATTTCAGCAACGCACCAATAAGTGGATTCTCATCATCAGTTGTAGTTGACTTGGACGAAGCATCCAATTGCACTAGTGAGACTCCAGCGAAGAGAACAAAGAGAGCCGCCCATTGAATCCCTTCAAATATTTGCGCCTAATCTATTGTATACCTTCAATGTGCAAAAACAGAAGGCAAAACCAAAGAATGATCTCACCTGACAGCGATTTGCGAAGAATAAGAAAAGAGAAGAGAGCGGTAGTGAATATTTTAAGTTGACTCAGTATCTTAATTCTTGAATTTCAAAATGCAAAAATTCTGTGAACGCACCATGAAAGTAGCAGCTTGTAAATGTGAAGCGGATACGTAGAACAGATTATTCTGTATGACGTAAACTATTGCAGGAACGCAAACCTTAAAAGGGTGAAATATTAGAGGCATTTCATAATGATAACTGCGTTTTTTTTCTGTGAGATTGCCAAATTGAAAGCGTTGATATGTTCATCGGAACCGGCAGGTTGTGATTTATTTGTCATGAAACATAGAAAGGATCGTCCTGCCCAACCTTCAACGTGTTCCATGGCTGTGAGGTCGTATGCTTCTTCACCGATTCACAGAAACTAAAAAAAATATATTTTTCATGAACGAGAGAATGCCAAACTTTCTGCATCCCTCATTGTACAACTCAATTGCAACACAGATGCATAACTTGATCATTTCCATGATAAATACAGCAACAGAGGGGAGATACATCTCACTGACTTCACGTGAACGCGAATATCTCAAATGAATCAAGTGATACCACAGGCAAGGCTGGTGCATACCGCATGAGAAAGGTGTGCAGCACATTGTGGAAGCACAGCCATATCAGCACAACGGCTCGAAGATTTGTTTCAGGCGAATATCCTCGGTAGGGATATCGAATTCTCATTCTACCTGCCTGGAAAGGTATGAAATGATGGACGAAAAAATAAACTCACTGCATAACTTGGTTGCGGTGGCAGCTCCTCAATGATAACCATATCTTCCTTTTCCATATTTCTGAAATTGAAGATATGTCTATTATAGTTGTGGTTCAGGCGAACAAAGATATACAAAGATGCTTCGCAGCTTTTGGCAATGATGACAATGAGATCTAGCAATGCATTTGTTCTCAATTGGGAATAATATTCGGCTTCAGAAGAGTGAAATGAACAGTGCGAAAGCATGAATAGATCATGACAGATAGTGCTCAACAAGGCTAAGATGCTTCACGGAGATTTGTGAGGAACTATCGAAGTTTAGCGAAATCAGCTAGCGAGATCTCACAAAAGCTCGCAAACCTTACGCATGCACATCCAACACAAATTTAATTCGAGGAGTCGAAGGGACTGAAGAATGAGGGCTGCAAAAGAACCATCAACAAGGTAGTATGAAGAACAATGCACTTATTAAGGTACATTGTAAAGATCCTGTTAGCACTAAAAGGTTTCGTTTTAATTAATATGCATAACCCAGATATTTTCTTGGTTATTGATCTTGTGCGACTCTATGGTTCAGTAGTGTTGTGAGTTCGTTGTGGTGCCCCAACTCTCTCTCGCCCCTCCTTTCTTTAAAATTGCCTCTACTCGTCATAACACCGTCGTTTAGCCAACCTGTAGCTGCATCATTATGTCGTTCTTTATTCAGATCCTAATGTGAACTTGCCAAGCGCCTGTCTTTGTGATGTTATCTTCTTCTCTAAGATCGCTGCATTGCACGTTTAGTTCCATCCAAGACGTGTTTGTCGGAGCTTCATTCGTTGCGCTAGATTTAAAGTGCAGATACCAAATTCTCGGAATTAAGCGTATTCTCTTGAATTCACGTCAGATGTATAATTGTACCTTTTGCAGTCTCTTTAGAATATGGGATTACTTTCAGAATACTTTACAAATTGACAAACTACATTGATTGTTCCGTTTTACAGTTACTGGTATTAATTAATTCATGCATTATGGATGTATATGTTTAAATGATTTTCCAGCTCGAACATGGCAGGGAGGGGGATATCGTGCATTCCTTCCAATGCGAGCCTATACTTGCTTCTGCTTCTGATATTGGCGTTCGCTTTTTATGAAGCTGTGGTGAGTTAATGTTTGAAACTTTTAGTAAATATTCATTTTAGATGAATTTTCGATCGAATTCTGTAATTAGAATGTGAGAATTTGAAGGTGCAACGTTCATCGTCATACGATCTGACAGATTACGGTGCTCAACTATTTGACAATCAAGGAAATGAGATCATACACGTCACAACAATACTTGTGGGAGTAGAAAATGTTGGACGGATAGAGATGATGGCCAAGTCGTTTCTCCTCTTCCATAGAGGAACCGTTCACATTCACGTCTTGTCTCAGTCAACGTTAGTTTTGAAACAAGCTGTTCGTTCTCCAATCATCTATTGCTTGACGTCTCATCACGAAATATTTATTTCAGTGCGTTGGGCGCTCTCTCCACAATGTTTCAGACATGGCGGATCAAACGACGTGAGTTAATGTATTCAAGTAGAATTCCTATTGTACTTGTTTCAGTACGTCAACTGTTCGTTCTCATTATACCATCAACTTTTCAGTACAATGGTCTGTCTACTCAATGGACGAAGCACACGACAGCATCAATTTCATTCCCGTCGACCATCCAGTCGGCAATATGGGATTCCTTAGATTCTTCGCTCATGACATACTCCCCCTTTATGTTGAGAAGGTATCATTTTCATAATGCCTTTTGGTGAAAGTAACAGTGAGACATGTGCCATTACGACACTGTGAACAGATATTTTGGTCGAATGAATAGAATCAGCCTTGTTTCAGGTAATCTTCATGGATTGGGATGCACTTCTAATCGAGGATATCACCGTGATGCACTCATTCTTCCAGGAAATGGATAAGCAAGGTTGGCTGGATTGTTCGAATCCTCTCATACTTTTCCACAGGAGCTTTCTTCGCAGCCGGGAAGAATATGTACAGACGTCGTGGAGAACGAGCGAAGCTTCCGAATCATGTATGACTCACGTTTTCTACTCCATAGTATCATGAGACTTTCAGAATGGCGGACCCAATGTTGGAATAGTTATGCTGGACTTGAAGAGAATGAGAGAAAGTGGGTATTACTTTTCGCCGTCGTAATTACATGGCTTTTGCAGCTCACTGGGACGATTTGTGGAGGGAGGCAACGGTGCAGTTTTTGAATGAATTCGGACCTCCCACGTCTACTGAACAGGTATAACAATCCAATCTATTGAACCGTGTTTCAATACCTCTTCTCAGGATATCTTCACGGCGATGGAATATTATCATCCCACTTGGGGATATCGACTGCCGTGTGAATACAATTATCAGTTAGGAGAAGTTAGTCGAGCTCACATTTTCGTGTTTGTCGGAGTAACATAATCGTTTAGTACACTGACGAGAAGATGTGCCCTCAAAACGATCGATATGATGGTGTCAAGGTGAGCGTGTCGAGGTCCACGTTTACTGATAGTGCCAATATCTGAAATAATAATAATTGCTTATTACCAGCTTCTCCATTGGACCGGACGAGCAAAGTGGGCTCTGAACAAAGCACGGACGCAGAAGTTCACTCGCATCTACCAGTGCATTGACATGATGGATTGGAGTGATATAATTGGAGAGGGAAATGTCAAGAACAATTCACCTGCAAAAACACTTCTCTACATGAAACTGGGAGAAAAGCCAGTGAGATTTCATTTTGTGATCACATCAATGCACATATTCTCTATTCCACACATTACAATAATAATATTGACGTACGATGCATATTTCATATCTCTTCTCGAGCATGTAGAAAAATGTCGTTTCAGAACCCGGAATCGATCTCTCTTTCTGTCGTCACTCAATTCCATGATGCATTCGCTCTCTTTGATCGAGGTAAGTGTAGTCGGAACGCACTGCAATCTGTATTGAATGCAGTCAGCGAATGGCCTGGAGAAGTGAATCTGATTGTAGTTGGAACGAACAAAGAAAGAATGCAGATGAGGTCAGATTCGAATAAAAACGTAGCGTCAGGCACAATATGTTCAGAGATTATCTTATCGAAAAGAAGCTTGAGATTGGATCGAGAATCTCGATTCATTTTGTGCATAACAGGACGAATTTGGTAATATTTGTTATGAATCTCTCTCCTCACTAGTGAATTGTAGGAAGCAGGCCAGTTATCTAACTACCTCCGGAAGATCGGTGCTGATATATCTCGTACGGATCATCTTCTGATGGCGTTCGACATTAATGCACTAGATATTTCTCTAAGTATGCGACGGAGATAGTCTTATTTGCAGAGAGCTTGTTTCAGAAACGTACGAGGCTCTCAAAAACGACAAGAACGGATTCGTCGTCATCAATTCGATGGTGAGTTTTGTGTTATGGTGGTAGAGGGTTTAGCTATACTATATATTTTCCATACATCATTCTAACAGGACGGATTGCGTGACATCGGTGTGAAGACGATGAAGAAGAAGGCTCAGCGATTAATCGCAGAACGTAAGACGATCAAGGAAACGGCAGCTATTCTCAAGTAAGTGATACATCTTTCCCTCCATGACTGATATACAATACTACCTAATTAATTCGGTACTTGTGGAGTTCTCCGGAAGAGTGTCTACCCACCATCCACCCCGAACACCACCCTGCGTTAGGCAATCTAAATAATAGAATGAGTGAAACATATCCGTTATTCCGGAGAACTCCAAAAGTGCCTTTAATTATAGGACCAGAGTCTCCAATTTCACTTCCGCTGTTCCTTCTCGTCACTTCTCCAAATTTAATTTCAAATCAAGAAAATACCCCGATGCAGAGTTTTGTCGGAGGGAATTACTCAGAAGAAAAGCTCAATTTAATATGTGATTATCAATTACTAAAAAATCTCGAGAGAACGTGTTTGCTTTCTGGTTTCTCTTTTCAGTTTGAATATTATTTATTTCGTGATAAGATACATCATACTGAAAATTATGAAACTATTCGAGTTTCTCGCCTATTTCGAACGAATTTCCCAGCCTATTTCTGCCGTTAAGAGTAAACCAAGTACTTCTTATGTATCAAAGGCGATACAAAATGAGCTTTCCTTGTGACACATAGCGAAAGGTAATAATGATTATGCGAATTTTGAAAGGTTTGTGAAAGGTAATAGTGATGAATTGTGAGAGGTAATAATGATGATGCCGATCAGGCCTCATTGATTTAGAGCACCATAAGTTTGTCTCAGAGGTGGAATATGTTTCACATAGCGAACTGCCAAATAATTTCCAGCACGATTCATTCACGTTGGCAGAATATGCACTTGTTTGCATGCAAAGTGAGACAAAAGAAAGAAAAGAAGTGAACAACCTAGCAGAAGATCCCTTTTCACGCTCAATTCGCCTCTCTTTTCTCGTTTTCTATTCACACTGTTGCCGTACAATCGAAAGCGGGCGAGCTTGCTTATCTCATCTAGCGGAGATCCTCGAGACTTTCGAGCGGAGATCTTCGATCGAATAATAGAGATTAAGGAGTATGGAGCGAGACAAAATCATTATTGATTATTGATTTCCATTTGATTTCCCTTCTCAACATTCTACTATTTCTCCCTCTCTATTCGCACTGCAAACGACTAGCGGAGATTATCTATCTTATCGGGCATCTTCGATATTCTCTAGCGAAGATTCCCGATAGAGAGAGAGAGAGAAAGAAGGAAGAACATTACAGAGAGAAAGGAATGATGCGAAGTTCGGAACTTCCCTTTTTACGACTCTGTGAATCGTCCATTTACTATTCTACCGTTCTCATTCCTTTCCCCACACTTAGAGCAGCAGAGAGAGGGTTTAATATCATGAAAGCTGATCGAGGTTGACCAATCTGAGTTTTTCCGGCAACGTTTCACTCAAGAAAATAAAGTAAGCTTTCGTTTGAATGAATGCGACATGTGCATGTGGCTTGAATGTTGCTTTTTCAAATAGCGAAACTTGAGACCTTTTCTAACGTCACTTCTTACCTATCACAACCGATAGTACGAAGAACAACATAGTGGAGCTCCGAATATTGCGCGAGTTTGGATGGCTTACCGGGATCCTCGGGTTTCACTCGCACACAATAAATACAAATTCCGCACAAAAACTCCCGTTTTCTTCTTCCTTTCTAAGCGAAAAGCGCAGATCCTCGATCTAATCGGAGAATTTCGATCTTTTCTATAGGAGATCGCCGAAATTATATAAAAGAGGCGAGTGTTGCTATGCAGATTCCTTTCTATTCGAGCCTCATCACATTTTCTCTTTGCCAATAAATATGCCTCCGACGAAAATTAGGTGAGTCTTGAAATTGAGGAGGATTTTTTTTGAATAGCGTCCCTCTTTCGATTTCCCTCATTCTCTTCTCGCGTATTCAAACTAGTCGGGCGATATTTCGAATGGCCAAATCTTCTTCCTCCTCCTTTTTCTCCCCCACTTGCATAGCTGCCCCCACTTCACCTATTGTGTTCTCTCAGATTCTCCATGACTCAATCGAACGTGCTGATCCTCTGTGTGGTTGGCGCAACCCTCCTCCTCTTCCTCTACACTTTCAACGAGCGCAGTCGATTGTCAGAAGAAGAAGAGGTTTGTGAGTCTCGTGAATCCTGTATAACTGAATTGAATTAAATACTGAGATTCGAAATTTCGAATGCAAACGTCTGCTGATATGAGCCGATCAATAGCGAGTGAACAGAATAATTTTTTTAATCTATTATTTTCAGTCCCTGTTTCCCTCTCGTCTTCCTCTGTCACACTCGTCCTCTTCCTCGTCGAGGTGAGAGAATATTCTGTTTTTGTTAATTCCTTTCCCATTTCAGTGGGCAGCTTCTCTCCTCCTACTCTCAACCTCGATTAGACGCGCGCACCGCTGAATTCTTCCGAGTGCAGGCCCCACAGAGGAAGTGGGATATTTGATCATTGGTTACTAAAGTTCTTGCTTTGCTTTTAAAAATTTGTTGAAATCCTGAAGCCCTGATCTTGAAAAATTCTGAAGCTTAATACTAAATGGCACAAGACGATCGCTCTAATAAAATTTAACTCACTCTCAATTTCGCAGATCGATGTTTGAGGCAGCACTGAAGTTGTCCAATCCGGCAGTGTCCGATGTGCTACTGCCCATTGTGGCTGAGGTAAACTCAATTTTCATCGGAAATCATCTTCTCACTCTGTATTGCAAATTGGAAAACAGCTTAGAAATGAGTAGTTCCTCAAGCAACAAGAAAATATCATGGAAAATCATGGACATTTTAGTGGTTGATGATCTAATGACAACTACATTTGACTATATTGGTACACACAATGCTTAGGCGTATTGCCCGTCCCTCGTACGCGTCGGATCGGTGGGCGACGGCGGCAAATGGGTGTGCAACCCATGGGCCATGCCCAAGGTTAGTTCTCTATTTAATGACAATTGGATAGATGATGTTGCAGATTTCTGTTCTGAAGCATAGTGCGAACAAAAAGTCTTGTATTTCTCTCTCAGGGCGGCGTTGTCTTCTCCCTCGGCTCTCACGATGATATCTCCTTCGAGGCCGACTACCAGAGGATCACGGGAAGGGCCGCCAGTATTGTAACCGTCGATATGGTTAGTTATGAAAGAGAAGCGGTACATTTTATATTCTTGGTTTATATTAGGTGAGAGGGTATCCCAGCGTGTATTTGCTCCTACTCATCAATGTCTCTGTTGGGAAGTAGATTAATTAGGAAAGGTGATAACTAAAGTAATCTTCAGACTGCGGCGTCTCGCAAATCTCTCCGTGGACTGGCTGGTATCAACGCGAAGTTCGTCCACGCTATGATTGCGCCCACGACCAATTTGACTGCGGTATCGTTTTCGTGGTTCTTAAAAAATTCAATTTTCAAAAGTCTTTAATTTTCGAAACATGGATCCCTTCGAATGGTACGTACTATTATATGATTCTTGCAGGAACCTGCACACTACACGGTGGCAGATCTCATGGGGAAGATGGGTCACACCCACATTGAGATACTGAAGATGGACATTGAAGGTACGATGCAAAAGCTGGATTGTTACTCACTAATTGTTAATGGTGTATGCATCTGCTCCGAGAATCAGTAGCAATTTCACTTGGATTAATTAGTATTTTGTGCAGGTTCCGAGATTTCGGTTCTACCGCAGTTTCTAAACGGAAACTCCGTTTGTCAGGTACTTTGTTTTTGAATTAACATAAATCTTATCGCCAGTACAATGCCCTGAGGATGGAGACTTTTTACCAAGACGGTCTCTTAAACTGATTAGAGCAATCTTGCAGATCATGGTAGAGATCCACAAGATAACGGAGGCCCCGCAGCTGCTGCGTGCTGTCGCCAATGCAGGATTTCTGCTCCAGAAATATGAGGTGCTAAAGGAAAAATGAAAGATACTGTTTCGAGAAGATAGATCAAATGAAAGAGGACCAGTAGACTTGAGGAACTCGAGTTAGTCTCATAAAAAACCAGAAAATTCCCAACAAAAATGGCTATTTTTGATGCAGGATATGAATTTGAAGCGAAACTAGTCTCGAGCATCGAAGTTCAAAAGATTAAACGAATTTATCCAAGAAAATAATTTAAGTTGAACGCATTCTGGACTGGAACCGGCCTCTGTGAGTATTCATTCATACATGAGGTTGGTTTATTGTTTGCTACCACGCAATTACAACCCTCTTTTATCAACTAACAATCGAATGACTAAAACATGTAAGATTTTTTAATAATTGAGAAATACTTGCAGAGCTGCCTGGACAAGTATGGCGCCACACTCCTCGCAAGCTACCTCAAACTGTGATTAGAAAACTGCTAATTATAAACAATTGCTTCGCCAGACACGTATTTCGGGTTATGCTCAAACGAGCGTTGTGAACTTTCTGCTCAGATAAAGACATTGTTTCTAGAAGGAAGATGCATGTAGGAAGATTGGTATTACGTGCTAGAGGTATTGTAATAGGATGGAAATGACTATAATTCTTGATTCGCTATGTGAAGACTTCATAAGCGAGAATATTGTGCTCTCTATCACTGCGAGCTCATCTTTTGTATCACTTTTGATACAAAAGATATGCCCGGCTCACTTAGAATGATGGTAATGGGCCGCAAATGACTTGATAATTCTTGAATCGCTATGTGAAGCTCGTCCCACTTCATAAGCAAGAATATTGTGCTCTATAACAGTGCAAGCTCATCTTTTGTATCACTTTTTATACAAAAGATATGCCCGGCTCACTTAAAATGATGGTAATGGGCCGCAAATGACATGATAATTCTTGACTCGGTATGTGAAGCCCGTTCCACTTCATAAGCGAGAATATTGTGCTCTATATCAGTGCAAGCTCATCTTTGGTATCACTTTTGATACAAAAGAAGTGCCCGGCTCACTTAGAAGGTAATGGGCCGCAAAGTAATGGGCCGCAAAGCAAGGTAATGGGCCGCAAAGGACTTGATAATTCTTGAATCGCTATGTGAAGCCCGTCCCACTTCACAAGCAAGAATATTGTGCTCTCCATCACTGCGAGCTCATCTTTTGTATCACTTTTGATACGAAAGAAATGCCCGGCTCACTTAGAATGATGGTAATGGGCCGCAAATGACTTGATAATTCTTGAATCGCTATGTGAAGCCCGTTCCACTTCATAAGCAAGAATAATGTGCTCTCTATCACTGCGAGCTCATCTTTTGTATCACTTTTGATACAAAAGAAGTGCCCGGCTCACTTAGAATGATGGTAATGGGCCGCAAATG